>ML683231.1:65898-82096 GCA_007922195.1 Podocnemis expansa | reverse complement strand
CTGCTGGGGGACAGGGAATGCTGTATCTCTGTGTGTGTAGCTAAGTGTGCATGTGCACGTGTGTGTGTGTGTGTGTGTAGCTGTGTGTGTCTAGCTGGGGGTGGGGGTAGCTGGGGGTGTGTGGGCATGTGTGTGTATGTAGCTGGAGGGTGTGGGGAGGTGTGTGTAGCTGGGGCTGTGAAGGGGGTGTGTAGCTGGGGGGTGTGTGGGTGTGTGGAGCAGAATGATAACCAGTGTATGTGGTAGTGAGAAGTGATTGGAAATACCTACCTGGGCTGGGACCTGCAGATGCATGAAGGGGGCCCAGATGATATGTGAAGGGGGTCTGGACATGCATGAAGGTGGATGGGACATGCATGAAGAAGGACTTGAAAATTTAGGAGGGTTCCAGGGCCTGCAAAATTATACTTAACACCTGCTTTCCCTGACTGATTTATCTGTAATCCTCAAATCATGCTTTGAAGACTTCAAGAAACAAAGAACCCACCATTTACACTTGTTTAAACCAGCAAGTGATCCAGCCACAGCAAAGCTTTCAGATATGTGGTGGGAGATGTTGACACACAGCTGTTAGCTTTGCTGTTACTGGAGCATTTTAAATCTCCAACCATGTTACCAGCTTTTTCAGACATGTTTTCATCGGGTGTTCCACATAAAGGAAGTTATACCTTTAGGTGTTTCCTGGTCCACTAAAAGCTGAGGAACACTGCTTTACAGGAAGAAGAAAGTCATATTCTCCCTCTTTTTACAGAAGGGGAAACAGATAGCAAAAAAAGATGGGGAAACAAAACCGGGAGGCAGACAAGTTTTGTTTCCCCATCTTTTTTTGTTATCTGTATCATTCAGACAGCAATAGGGAGGGTGAGAAAAGAAACCCAGGTCTCCTGAATCCCTCAGTCTGAGCACAATCTGGTGGGCCATACTGTCAGTCATACCCCGTGATAGTATTAGCATCATCGCAGAGGGCCTCTGTTATTTTGTTGATCAGAGTTGATGACTCTAAGAGGCCGGTCCAGCAAGAATGATTGTATTAATATTAACAAAATAATGTGGTTACTAACATTAAATTATCTTTCTATATTGGCATTGCTAGGGATAGAAAGATAATTAAGTCCAAGAAGGCAATACCTTAGCAAAAGTCTGCCTTTTACTCTGTGCCTGTGCAGTGTCTAGCATAATGAGTCTGTGCACCTGCTTGTCGTTTCTAGGAGATACCACAATAACCATTTACATAAGCTATTCCCACATGATTACTAGACAGACCCCTATTATCTGAGGACTACGGAAGAGCTAATTTACCAGTGCTTTGCATGGCATGGCATAGTATGCAAATAGTTACTTTGTGTCCTCTTAAATACAGAATGTTTCTGCTCTGTATTTCAGCCCTCCCTCCAACTCCCAAACACAGGTAGTTCCCACTGGGTCTTCACACCTCTTTCTACCTGGTTCCCAAGACGGAAGATGAAAACTTTGCTTCTTGCCCTCCTCTTTGTTCTTGCAGCATGTAAGTACCAGCTCTAAGCAGTCTCTCGTCTCTGCAGAGCCTGCTGCTGGTGATCTCTGTTGCTGAGGTTTCTCTTTGCTCTTTGCAGATGTCCATTGCAAGGTTCAACTACTGCAGACTGGATCAGCCCTGGTGAAGCCCTCACGGACCCTGAAACTCACCTGCTCAGTGTCAGGATTCTCCCTCACTGCTAGCGGGTACGGGGTGAGCTGGATTTGACAGCCCCCAGGGAAAAGCCTGGAGTGGCTGTGTACTGTATACTGGAATGAAGACAAATACTACCAGGAGTCTCTGAAGAGCCGGTTGGCCATCTCCAGGGATACGTCTAAAAGCGAGGTGTATTTGGAAATGAGAGGCATGGAAATTGCAGAGAGTGGCACCTATTACTGTGCCAGAAACACAGTGATACAGAGCAAAGGAGGAACCTGTACAGAAAGGGGAAGAGAAATCTTACCAGAGCAGTGAGGCCAGGATAATAGAGTAATGAGATTTCCCTAACTAAAACCACTGTCAGTGGCAGAATAGGAGGAGAATGGATATTCTTCTTCACAAGATACTACAGAAGTGTGTAACCCCCTTGGGGTCTTAAGGAGTGTGGTTCCTTTAAATCTTTGCCCTGTGGGAGAGGGACTGATTGTTCAGAAAGGAGGGTGTGGAGCTGAGGAGAGGGGCTGCCGGCAGAGGCCTGGGAGGAGGCAGCCAGAAAGAAGCAGCAGAGAGAGAGGCCCTGCCTGAAGCCAGGGAGGGCAGAGCAGCTGACCAGGGACACCAGGACAGTTCCCACAGAAGGACACTGTGCTGGGGAGAGTCGCCCAAAGACAGAGCTGGATCCAGTGGCTGGCCATCTGGAGCTGTGGGGCTGTGAGTACAGGACCTGGGACTCGGCCTGGGACTTGTGGGGGGGTTGTAGTTAGTGAGGTGGGGAGGGTGTTGCTCTGGGGGTCACAGAGAGCAGCAGAAGAGGCATCAGAGGTTTTTTGCTGGGAAAGTGCTGGCGCTGAAGACTAGGAGTTGCTGGACTAAACACTGGACTGGAACTGTGCTGGGACTCCTGAACTCATCCTGCATATACAGAGCTCACGTCTGCCTCCAGCTTGCTGCATTGTTGGGCCTTGCATAGGGTTACCAGATGTCAGGCAAAAGGAAGACTTGTCCTCCTTTTCAGCTTCATGTCCTTGGTCCAGCAAGCATTTTAAAATACATGATTTTGTCTGGCTTTTTACTTATAGGGGTTAAATATGCTGGAATGCCATGGAATACCTTATTTTTAGGGGAAAGCGTTCGAGGACCTCCTAAAAACAGTAGAATATTACATTAATACTACATTTTCCCCATGTGTCCTCCAACGTCCTCCTTTTTGGACTTTGTCACGGAGAACCCAGAAAAGCCTCTTGGATCCCCTCTGTTCACAGCCCACCAGGGACTCTGCTACGGTGGAGCTTTCTCCCATTCACCAGGGTCTCCACGTTACCTGTAGCCAGCTTCCCAAATCCAGGCCCAGAGAGTCCGATCCTTGCTCTGTCTGGTCTCCCTTGGGGGGGGGGGGTTTCCTCCCCCTACGAGGGTCCCAGCCGTCCTAATCAGCAGTGACGCTCAGCCATATAGCAGTCAGAGGGTTTATTAGCAATCCACTTTGCACAGCAGCTAGGACAGTTGGCTCTCAGATCACCTAGGAGGGCAGATAGTAAACCCCCAGGACAAGCCCCGGAGGTCCTGCCCCTCCGACCTCCATCTTCCTTCCTCCCTCTCTCCCCTTTGTTCTCCTCTCCATCCAGCTGCCCTGCCCCTGGTCTAAACCGGCCACAACCTGTCACCCCCAGGGGATCCAGGTAAGGTCGAACTAAAGCCTCTCCCCCCCTAGTGGTACCTATAGTTATCACACCCCTGTGTCCCATCACCAGAATACCATCACCCAAGAACAGGAAAAAGAAGAACCACAATAACCCAAGAGGTTTTTTTACTTCATCACAGACTTCCCTATCCTTCAGTACAGGCTTTGGTATCTAGTAGCCCTAGCCTTGCATGGCCCTCTGTTAGCTGTTACTCTGTGTTACTGCTGCCCCATCTTCCCTGATGGCAGGGGCGGTGCTGGGGCAGGGAGGGACGCAGGGCACGGGCCTAGCCCTTGCCTCCAGCTGGCCGGCCCTGCCCCCAGCCATCAGGCCTCACCCCCTGGCCAGGGATAGGGCCGGGGGGGCCGCGCCACTGTGAGTGGGTAGGCCGCGGTGGGCCCGCTCCTGCGCCACTGTGGCCACGGCCAGGCCACTTGCAGCCACTTGTGGCCTGGCCCAGACTGGCCGTGGCCTAGCTGCCTGCGGCAGCGTGGCCCCCCCCGGCCCTATCCCTGGCCCCACATGGGGTTTAAGTTGTTTCAAAACAATGCCATTGTTTCGAAACAATGGGTGCCGTTGTTTCGAAACAACCGTGCGTCGTGTGAACAGGGTATTTCTTATTTCGAAACAACCTCTGTTTCGAAATAAGAGAGCTGTGTGAACACAGCCTAAGTGCCACAAGACTCCTTGTTTTTTTTTATTCAGAAGCTAGTTCCAATGGGGTAGGCATCTTAGTTTAGTTCAGCAAAACAAACAAGGAATCTTGCGGCACTTTTGAAGACTAACAAATTTATTTATCTCGTGAGCTTTCATGGAAGAAAATACCACTTTGTCAGATGATTTGAAGTGCCTGACAAAGTGGGATTTTCTCCCATGAAAGCTCATGCAAAAAATAAATTTGTTAATCTTTAAATGCTCCACAGTACTCCTTGTTTGTTATTCAGAAGCAGCTCTTCTCTCACCCTAATATTTCCTAATACAGTGGTTCCCAACCTGTGGGCTGCAGACCTCTGGTGGGATGCAGCATGGCTCCAGGGGCTCCGTGGACAGGCTGGGAGCTGGAGCCGGAAGTGCCAGGGTCTCCAGTTGCCATGGAGACCCAGGCTTCCTGCCAGCCAACAGGGAGCTTCCCCCAGTCTGGGAGCTTTTAAAACTCCCGCCCTGAGCATACAAAGCATGCTCAGAGTAGCCTGAGGGGTGGACAGGTGCCTCCAGCTCCAGTGACCAGGTAAGGCAGAGGAAGGGACTATAGAGGTGGTTGGGGAGAGGACCACTGGGGAGGGGGCTTCCCGCTCCCCCGGCAAGGGCAGGGGGCCATGGCTATGGTGGCTCCCAGCCTCGGGGAGGGGGCCATGGCTGCAGCATCTCCTGGAAGCGGGGGCATGGCTGCAGGGAACAGTGGACTACATTCTGCCCCTGCATGGGCCACATTTTCTATGCTGAAATGCCGCCGCTGCGCAGCAGTGCCTCATCCACCCAGGGGCTTCAGACTCCCTTCTTCCTGCAAAGGGGGTCCCCAGCCTTAAAAAGTTTGGGAACCCCTGTCCCAGTAGATAAAGCTTTCTGTTTAGTCACTAGGGGCCAGTGTTGCTACAACCAGAACAGCAGCATGTGGAATCAGAATTCTTGGAACCTCATGTGAACAGATGAGTCTTCTTCTCTCCCAGCCAAGTTTTGGGAACCAGGACACTGACATTTACTACTCCAAATTTTACAGGTTCTCATGTCCCTCTTAATTTCTTCCATCTTGTAAATATTCACCAGTAACACCCCCTGCAAATTTATCTGGAGGAAGTTAAAAGTGAAAACAATGTATGCATTGAAATTGTCCAGGATGTGTATTCCCTGCATATGTGTTAACAGAAAGACACCACACATCACAAATGTTACTATTCTTTATTAGTAATATAAAAATTTAGTGGTTTACACTGTGGGTTTCAAATCACTTTACCAAAGGTGGAAGGTGTTAACATCCTTCCTTATACAGCACTGTTCACTCATATTTAACTTGTGTTCCACTATGACACCAAGATCCCTTTCTGCAGTACTCCTTACTAGACAGTCATGTGTCCAATGCAACGTTACTTACCAGTAAACATCCTTCTTCAACAAGGGCTGCTTACATACATTCAGATTCAGTTGTCTACACGCTGCAGTGCATGGGTGCCCAGAAGCTTTTTGCCTTAGCTTATTCCTGTAGGGTCAGTAGCCAACACTTCCTCTGATCTGTGCACCTGTGCAGTATATGGGTGGCACTGACCTTGCCCCCCATTCAGTCCCTTCTGCTTACTCCAAAAAGTGGGGTGGAGGTATACAGAATGTATGTAAGCAGCTCATCACAAAGAAGGACATTTACTGGTAAGTAAGCTTCCATTCTTCTTCGAGTGCTGCTCACATCCATTCTTCTTCAAGCGCTGCTCGGATACATTCAGAAATAGGTGTCTCTGTGCCAGAGCACTGGATTGGTTGGAAACTTTTTGCCCTAACTTGTCAGAAGAGGTCAGGTGGCCACCAACCCCTCACGCTGCCCCATGGCTATATATGTGGCCGCCACCTGGCCCTTCCCCAGTTTTCTTTCTTCCACCTTCGCGTTGCATGTGGAACTGCCCGTTCCTTGCTTTGCAAGCAGCCTGTCCATTGTTTTCTACATGAGCCTTTCACCCAATTGGGAGAGCCTATTTGTGGACATAGCCCCTGCGAAGAAGGTCTCCGTTTCCGGACCAGAACAACGCGCTCTTACTCTATCCGCCATGCCGGGGTTTAAGCCACGTGCTGCGTGCAGCAAGGCCTTCCTGTGGGATGATCCCCATGAGAAGTGCCTCTGATGCCTGGGCGAAAGCCACGAGGTCACCGAGTGCTTCACATGTCTGTCCTTCAAGCCACGAACCACCAAGGACAGGGAGCAAAGGCACCACACCCTTGCTTCTGAGCAGGCCTGGCACTCTTCCCTCAAGGTCTCCGAGTCTCCCACGGCACCGTGTGCCAGCTTGGCACTGGAGCCCTGTGCCCGGCACTGGGCCGAGCAATGGCACAGGACCAGCTCGGTGCTGTCTTTGGTGCCCTGACACTGGCGTAGCTCCAGGTCTTCACAAGGCGGCTCCCCTCACGACTGGTCAGCCTCAGTGTCCATCCCTTTGACCCCGGAAGCAGTGGAGGCAGTGAGGGTGCTCCTCCTGCTATCCACACCCCCTTCACTGGCATCAACTAGGAGGGGAAAACCAGCCTTCCTCTCCAAGGCCTAGGTGCTGCGTATACAGCACCCTTAAACTTCCCTGGCACTGACACCATGCCACTGAACCCTGGAGCCCTCTGGGAGTCCAGGCACTATGGAGCCACCCCCATGGCAACACATTACTCTCCCCTCCCCGGTGCCAAATCCCATGAGGCTTCTTCCTGCTCCAGTCCAGGGGAAGGAGCTTCTAAAGGCTCCAAGAGGCCTCGGCGCCGACTCTTGATGCCATCGCCCTTCCAATTCCGCCCAAGGGATTGTTCCCCTCCAGAGGCCTCTCAATCCCCACTGGCACCGGTCCACTTGACGGCCGTGAGAGCCCTGAGCCCGGTGCCATGCTCCTATATGGGTGACTTATCGGCGCACTTTAACCTGCTGCGCCATGTCTCAGCCCATATGGGCATAGAGGTTCGTACCTCTGAAACACCTTCTGACACCCTGTTTAGGCTGGTGTTTTCATCGGCAGAACCAGTCATGGTTCCCCTTCATCTGAGCATCTGAGACCTGGCTTCCTCACGTTGGCAAAACTCGGGTTCCATCTGCCCAGTTTCTGACACGGTGGGCCTCAAGTACAGGGCCCCACACCTAGAGTTTCCCTCCATCACTTACCACCCAGTCCAAACCCGAGCAGTGGTGGAGGCGGCCTTAGGCCTTGGGCAGGCCCCACATGATCCCCTCTCGACATCGAGGGATGCCAGGGAGCTGGAGTTGTTCGGCCGTAAAGTCTATTCTTCCTCGGCTTTTCAGCTCTGGGTCGCAAACAACCAGGCCCTGATTAGTAGGTACACTTTGGACGCATGGGAGTCTGGAAAAGTTTAGACACATGCTCTCACCAGAGATGAGGGAAGAATACAACGCCTTCTTGGAAGAAGGCAAGATAGTCTCCCAAGATCTCCTCCTTTCTGCTTGGGATGCAGTGGATACAGCCACCCACATGATGGCTTCTGCAGTTACGCTCCATCGTGCAGCCTGGCTAGGAGAGGCCACAGTGCCCCCGTCCTCACAGCAGGTAGCCCTCAACTTGCCCTTCGGGGGGAACACCCTCTTTCCAGAGGAGACCTCTTCTGTTCTGGGTATTGGCCATGACCCTAGGGGAGAGCTGAAGTACCTCGGCCTCCTCCATTCGGACCCTCTTCCTTGCCCACTGGCCCTGTATGCCGGTTCATAAGTCGGTGCCGCCCTCCGTTCCCAAATACCTATACGTGAGGATTGGTCCTCACCATCACCACCACAACTTCAGTTCAAACCCCACTCGGGGTTTTTTTTGCTCAGGGAAGGTTCCTCCCTGGGGGAACGTGGGAGGGGATCCCTGCCTACCAGCTACTTCAGGCATAGCCATTAATATCGTGGCCAGGTAATCCCTGAATTGTGTCCGCCAGCCCGCTACTTGGGTCGAAAATGAAGGGTAGCTCCTCCCCCCCGGACCCCTCTCCTGGCATTACTGGGTGGCCCTTAGGTGAGGCTAACCTCCTTTTCCTCTGGGTAGGCCTAGAGCAGCACTTCTATTCACACTTCCCTCGCCTGGGCCTAGTAGCCTGCTCGCCTAGCTGAGTAGACAGAGCTCCAGGCCCTTAATCTGAGAGCCCAGAAATCAAACCCTTGCTCGGGTGTTGGTTTTCTTCTGGGTTTCACAGGGATGTCAGCCTCCTGTCAACCTCCCTCATCCTCTGGGAAAGGTGGAACGGACACCTGTTACCCAGCCCCTTGTAGGCAGCAGGTAGTCAGTGGTCTTCATCACGATGGATTTCTCGTCACAATGCTTCACCAGCTAGGGGATAGCACCCCTCCCCTCTGATTCCTGGGCTCCAACCCCACTATCTCCGGTGCCACACACTGGACATCCACGTACACGATGTGACGGAGACCCCAGACAAGCCTCTTGGATCCCCTCTGTCCACAACCAGTCAGGACTCTGCTATGGTGGAATCTTCTCCCGTCCAGAACTCTGGACTCCACGCTACCGTGCAGCCAGCTCCCAACTCCAGGCTCAGAGGGTCTGATCCTTGCTCTGTCTGGTCTCCCATGGAGGGGGTTTCCTCCCTCCAGGAGGGTCCCAGCCATCCCAATCAGCAACGACTCTCAGCCAGTGTGGCAGTCAAAGGGTTTATTAGCACACCAGATCATACAGCAGCAAGGACAGTTGGTATCAGCATCATCAGAACAACCAGAAGTGAAACCCCCAGGGAATTAGGGCTACGTCACATGGCAGGGTCCTGTCTCTTGGACCCTCCATTTCCCTTCTCCCCTCCTTCCTCTTGGTCCTTTGTTCCCCTCCTCACTCTGCCCACCTCTCCGCCCCCTGGTCCAACCAGCTGAATCCAGTGTGACCAGCAGGGGGTCCCAGGTACAGGCTCCCTAAACACCGCCCCGCCCCCTAGTGGCTCTACCCCAATTGACTCACCTGTGTTCCATCACCCGAATAGAAAAGAAAGAGGGTCAACACCCGTGTCTTCCCTTAAGTAAGGTTCCCACTTCTCCACACACCCCCATCACTGAAGGGTGTACCGTCCCATGGCTCTCTGGAACAGGAAGACTCGTTCCCTCATGGGCCCAAGCGCAAACCAAGAGCAAAGTTTGCCTGTCCCCACCCCCCAGGGTGAGTCTGAACGTCCTACCTCCTTGATCGTCAGTCAGAGAACCCCCTATCGAAACAGGGCCCTGACCTCCACGTATAATGGAGGCCGCCTTATGCATCCCCTTCCCATCACTGGCAGGGACAGAGGGTGCCTATCCTTCGTCCCACCTAACCGACCTCATGAAGGTGGTGTGTATACGCAGTCAGCTCGAGTCACAACGGCCCCCCCTCCCCTGGGAAGGTGTCTCGCCCCACCTGCAAATCCTAAGCGTAAACGCCAAGACCCAACCTAGAATCGCACCCCAAACCCCTTAAGACCTTACTAGATACAAGGCCTATTAGTCAATACCCTGGCTGGCCCTCAGCCTTGAGGGGTGACTTGAAAGGAGTTGCGGAAGCAGGCCCTGGCATGGAGTCCCCATCCTTTCCCAGATTTATTGGCAGGAAAGGTAACCACACTGTGAGTTGGTGAACCGTCAGTCTTCCATTCCAAGCTGTCAATCACCAACGTCGCGTCGTGCCCTTCCATCGAATCCCCACAATTGGGATCCTACCCCTCACAGGAGGAACCTGGGCCATTTTTTTCCTTCACTTTACTATTAAGGTGGTTGTTCTTCCTAAGTCCCGATGGGAGACCCTTGGGCCTCGACAGCCCAGAGGAGATAATGCAGTAATAGCCACGTAATTGCCCAGACTTCTCCTTTTGCTATGGGTCTGGTGCCGGGTGAGCCGCGGGACTCACAGCCACTGCCGCCACTGAGCCCAGGGCCTGAGGAGCCGGCGGGACCCGGCTCCCCGTGGCAGCGGCTGCTCAGTCGCTGGGGAGCCGGGTCAGGACCGGCTCCCTGGCTGCAGCCCCCGCGGCGGGGAAAAGCCGCGGCCCCGGCACCCTGCCCCGGGGTTTGCCACCAGCCCTGGTGGCAGGGAGAAGCGGGCACCCCCGGACCCCACGGTGGGGTTTGGCAGCAGCCCAGGCAGCGGGGAGACCGGGGAGCCCCGGCACCCTGCCGCCGGGCTTCTGAGCAGCCCCAACGGCGGGGAGAGCGGGGCATCGGCACCCCTCTGCAGGTCTCCCTGCTGGTCTTGGGGGCAGCCCCCCGTGCCCTGCGGCTTGACTCCCCTCAGCACCCTGGCCAGGGTGCTGAGGGGAAGGCTCTTCCTTCAAAACATGTTTCGGAATAAAGGCTTTATTTCGAAATAAGTCATTTCGAAATGACTTATTTCGAAATAAAGCCTTGTGTGTAGACATAGCCAAAGAAAATACCCTGACCGCATCTAAGTGCACATTCCCTTTTCTACCCAAGCCTGGTCAGTAACAAACAACTTATCTTTGGTAAGGATGTTGCTGGATTCTTCATCAGGCCCCTCTGGCCTCCTCCTGATCCTTCCAGGAGCTCTGCTGCATCCAAACAGAAACAGGCAAAACTGCTGTTCCAATTAAAAAAGCTGTGCTTCGTTTCTATTGGCTGTCCTCACACTCACTGACCAGAGTGTTAACCCCTTCCTCCCCAAGGATTACTACACTTTTAATGGCCCATTAAGAAAGCTCCCAGCTCCTGTAGGATTAGGCAGAAAGCTGTTTAATAAGTCACCTAGATTGACCATGTCGCTCAACTCCCTTTTGATTTTGCAAGGTCTCGAAGAGCATGGGGAAGGGAGGGGTAATAAAAGGAAATGGCTCCATCTCCATTTTGTCTTCAGTCTGTCTGCAACTAACACCCTCTTCTGGAACTATTCTTCTGGGACAGAACAACGGGCTGAGATCCACCCAGGTGCTGGGTGCCTACCTGAGGAATTAGACTAACCTGCAAACTGCAAATTCTTCAAGGACTTGTTTTCTATGCACTCTAAATCATTTGTAGGTATGTGAGTCACTTTGACCCTTTAACATCTCTCATATATTTTTTTCTCTTTTCTTGTTATATTAAACCTTTAGTTATAGTTCCTAAAGGATTGGTTAGCAGCTTGGTTTTTTGGGTAAGAACCAGGCCTATATTGTTCTAGGTGATGTGGCTGGCCCTCTGGGGTCAGGAGAACCTATTTCTTTAAGAGACCCAGTGGCTAGGTGGGGACCAGAGGAGTTGATGTGCACTAAAGGGGGCTGTTTCTATTTTTTTATGCTTGGTGATGACCAGAGTGGGGAATCAGAAGCATGTTTTGTGACTGACTGGGAGACTGGTATAATCACCACCCATCAGTGGTTTGGGGGTTTGGCCTCTGGTTTTGTGGCTTGCCCTGATTTAGGCACATTCAGAAGATTATCCCAGGAGGTCCGGTTCACAGCCCTGAATGGGAGGGAAGGCATAGAAAAGCGGATCTCTCCAGTTTCTCAGGAGGGTGACTGAGACTGACCCCTTCTTTCTTCAACAGAGTGAGCTAAATCAGCCACACTTCTGATTTGCTTGTGATGCAAACAGGTCTTTCTGTGGAAGACCCCAATGCTCATGTTGGGAAAAGAATTTTCTGCTGATTGTGTCAGCTTGAGCATTACTCACTCCAGGCAGATGGGAGGCTATTGGGGTGAAGATCAATTTCAGTGCCAAGCCCCAGAGTAGAGATGCTTCCTTGCATAGCTCTGGCAAGCATGCACCCACTGGCAGTTCATTTAGAACATGGCTGTCATGTTGTCTGTCAGTACCTGTATTGTCTTTCCATTTATCTTGTCTAGGAAAACTCTATGTGCTAAACAAATTGCCCTCAACTCTTTCACTTTTATAAGGAGGGAGCTGTCCACTTGTGACCTTGTCCCCTGTGTGGACAAGCCTCCTGTAATGTGGGCTGCCATCCCAGATCTGACACGTCTGACATCAGAGTGATGGAGCCCTACACATGCAAATTCTGGACTTTGTCATACTTTTAGCTGGTCTAAAACCCCCCTTGGGATGGTGGCCACCCAGTTCAGTGAGTGGTGCTGTGGGTGGACTGTTGTTGCTACCCATGACTGTAAGGGTCTCATGTGAAGGCAGGCTGTCCTTATCACATATGTAGAGGCCACCACGTGGCCTAGCAACAGAAGGCAGCACCTTGCAGTTATGGCAGGGGTGTGAAGTAGTTCTGAAATGATGGTAGATATTGACTGAAACATCGATGGGGGAATGAGGCCCTTGCCCTTATGGAGTCCAGTTGGGCTCCCATGAATTCTATTATCCTTGTTGGGGAGAGTTTCAATCTTTCTATGTTTAAAAGGAGACCCAGTCTGCTGCACAGGTTTTGAACCATGTGAACACTGCACCAGACCCAATGTTTGGACTTTTCCTTTATCAGCCAGTTGTCTAGGTATGGGAATATTTGAATCCCTTGCTTTCTCAAGCAGACTGCTACAGTAGCGATGCACCTTTTGAACACCCTTGGTGCTAGTGAGAAGCTGAAGGTGAGTGCGGTGAACTGGAAGTGTTTCCCACCCACCATGAAATGGAGGAACTTTCTGTGTCTTTGCCTTATTGAGATGTGGAAGTATGTGTCCTTCAGGATGAGGGCTGCAAATCAGGCCTCTAGGTCTAGTGCAGGAACAATCTGAGATAAAGAAACTATTCAGAACTTTATTGTCTTTAGGCATTTGTGCAGGGCCCTGAGGTCTAAGCTTGGTCATAGACCCCTGTTCGCTGTCAGGACCAGGAAGTAAAGGGAATACAAGCCCCTTACTGTTCCCTTATGGAAACTCTTTCTATAGCCCCTAATGGCAGGAGCTTCTGGCACTGTAGATCCAATAAGGTCTCGTGGGAGGCGTCCCCATTCTTGCGGTGAAGGGATGGTTTTGGGTCCTGAGGTCTGGTCCTTAACTGGATGAGTCTGTGCCTAGGATCCAGCAGTCTGATGTTATTCTGGCCCATTGATGTTGGAAAGAGGCCAGGCAATCCTGGAATGGAGAGGTCTGGTTCTGCTTGTGGAGGCAGCCCTCGGGCAAGAGATCAAAACCTTTGCCTTTGTGTTGACGGGCGGGAGTTGTTGTTGCTCTGTTGGGTTGCCTGTTTGTTGCCCTGGGTTCGGGGTCCCCTTCCTCCCCTGTTCCTATCCCTGTCTCCACCCTCACAGGGGCGGTGGGATGATTGGAAGGGCCAGTGATGCAAGACCTGTTGCTGCTGTTGCTGCTGCTGAGGCTGTTGTGGGCAGAAGGACCAGCTGGTCACCTGGGAGGTGTACATGCCAATTAATCATGGGAGTCCTTCATGCCATGGAGCTTCTTGTCCATTGATTTGGTGAATAGCAAAGGTCCTTTTTAGGGGAGGTCCTGAATGGACTGTTGCACCTGTGGGGACAATCCGGAACCCCAGAGCCAAGCAGTTCTGTGCATGGTAATTGCTGAAACCACCCCACGCTTTGCCATATCCATGACATCCCATGATGTCGGAAGCACCTTGCGGGCCACCAGGAAACCCTCTTCCACTATTATAGTCCACTGTGTGGTCAGAGGGGATGAGGTCCTTAAACCTCTCCATGGACCTCCAGAGGTTAAAAATGTACCTGCCCATGAGGGCCTGATGCAATGCATAGCTGTAGGGCCATAGTGTAATACATTTTCCTACCGAAGACATCAAGCTTTTTGGCCTCCTTGTTCTTCAGGGTAGCAACTGGTTGACTTTGTCTCTTGTGTTGGTTTACCCTATCTACTAGCAACAACTCCGACATAGGATGGTTAAAAAGGAAGCCGAATCTGTCCATGGGAACATGGCACGTCTTCTATGCCCCTTTTGAGACTGGGGGATTGAAGAATGAGTCTGCCACCTGGCACATGTGATTTTTAGGACTCCCTCGTGCAAAGGGGCCACCACGCTTGCTGGAGGGGCTACATCACCCACATCGAATGGGGGTTGAAATCGTCTCTGACCTCGATTTGAAGGTCGAGGTTTGCTTCCATGTGTCTCAGCAGGTCTTGGTGGGTGTGTGGATCTTCTCTGATGGAAAGGGATCTCTGATAGGCCGCTTCATCAGGTGATGTTCAGGACATCATCCTCAAGCTGCTTTGGTGGGAGCCCGAGGGACTTGCTCCTGGTCTGACTCTTCACTGGACACTGCCACGTCCCAAGTCCTCTGAGGCATAGCCAATCTCAATGATCCCGGGGTTGCGGGGTCTCTGTGGGAAGAGTCCCAGGAAGTCCAATCAGTCCATTGGGCTGACCAGTCCTTAGACGTTCTCGGTGCCAAATTTGTTCGGCCCCTCAGTGAGTGGTGTTCGCATTCCCTGTGCTGGCAGGCACATGGTTTTCAGCCCCTCTTCCATGCCGGTACCAGTGATGTCACTTGTGGTGAGGCCAGCACCAGGGCAGTCAGTGCTAGCACTCTGCCCCATGAGTCCCTGTGCTGAGGGGACAAGGGGGAACGCTTCCTCCTGCACTTTCCTGCCAGCCAGGCTGAGGTTGGTGCTGGTGCCCACGGGATTGATGAGCATTGGGGCCTGTGCCAAGCATTGGAGTCCCCCAGGAAGTGTGATTTGGGACCTGGTGTGGTGCAGTTTCTGAGAGTGAGATGGTGACTGTTTCCGTGAAGAAGTCTCTGCAGGGAACCGAACGTAGGCTTCATCATCCCCTGGCTCTGATCCTGATGATAGGGGAGTGGATGCCTTCCTTGGGGGAGCAACACATGGTGAGTTCCCAGCTCAGACTGATGGGAATTATTAAGTCCGTGGTGGTGAGGGCCTGCTCTGACTATCCTGGGGTTGTTACCTCAGGGAGTTAGGGGACAGGCCTCAGTGCCCAGTGCCAAGATGCACTGCCCCGACTATCTTCTTGCTGCACCACCTCCTCCTGTGCCAATGGCCCAGGGTCATGCTCGGAACCTGACCAGGTCCCAGTTTGCCCCTAGACACCACCAACCTCGGTGGGGTGGGGCTTCGCAGTTTCAGGAGGGCCTTTGCTGCCTCAAATGCCTCTAGCGTCGAGGAGAGAAGAAATGTCTCCAGTCTCTGTGCTGTGGATAAGGCCAGGGCTAGTGATCTGGACCTGTGCTGAAGGCACATCTTTTCCTTGAGTCAGACCCCCAGAGGTGGAATTTGAACTCAAGGAGGGCTTCTAGGGGATCTGTGCCATGGAGGAGGCCAGTGCCAACTGGGCCCTCGGTGCCATGGTTCACTGTGCCAGTGTTGGTCTGCTTGGCACCGAGACAGGCCACAAGGTCTCTTCCAGGGCCATGGAGTGGAGACGGCACTCCTGGTCCTTTTGGATCCTCATCTTAAAGGACCAACAAATGTGGCATCTGACAGCCCTATGAGTCTCTCTGAGGCACTTCAGGAACTTCTTGTGAGGGTCGCTGAGGGGAAAGGCCTTGCCACAGCTGGCACAGGGCTTGAAGCCTGGCATGGATGGTTCGGTGCTGGTGCACATAGTACCTCTGGAGTGCAGCAGCAAGGTAGCTTCTTTAGCTTGTCTATAGCCTGGAAGGAAAATTGAAATGAATGGGGATTCCAGATTTGGAAAGGTGAAGATGGAGTGCAGAGATGACAGGCACTTGCAGAAATCCAAGAGCAGGCAGATCCAGGAAGGAAGCTAACGGGCGGAAAGAAGGAACTGAAGGGGTGGCAGGTTAGAGGAGGCATTGGCCACTGACCTTAGAGGTACAGGCTAGGGCAAAAAGCTTCCAGGCACCTGTGCACTGCGGCACATAGACATTTGAATCTGAATGGATGTGGGCAGGTGTGGAGAAGTGGGAACTCTCTGCTAGGTTAATAAGGGAAGACACGGGTGCTGACCCTCTTTCTTTTCTATTTGGGTGATGGAACGCAGGTGGGTGATATAAGGTAGAGCCACTAGGGGGCAGGGGGTAGTGTATAGGGAGCCTGTACCTGGGACCCCCCCCCCACTGGTCACACTGGATTCAGCTGGTTGGACCAGGGGGTGGAGAGGTGGGCAGAGTGAGGAGGGGAACAAAGGACCAAGGGGAAGGAAGAGAGAAGGGAAATGGAGGGTCCAAGAGACAGGACCCTGCCATGTGATGTAGCCCTAATTCCCTGGGGGGTTTCACTTCTGGTTGTTCTGATAATGCTGATACCAACTGTCCTTGCTACTATATGAACTGGTTTGCTAATAAACCCTCTGACTGCCACACTGGCTGAGAGTCGCTGCTGA
>ML683231.1:40367-65498 GCA_007922195.1 Podocnemis expansa | reverse complement strand
TCCCGAGGGCGTGTCAGGGAATGCCCCGACACGCCCCCTGCCGGCGCGTCAGGCCGGGGATTCCGGCCCGCGCTTACTCCGGCCCCGGCAGCGGCGGGCTTCAGCCGCGCGCTGGGGCCGCGCCTCCAGGTTGGGGGGCAGCCAGGGCTTTAAAGCCCCTGGGGTGAAGTGCCCCGCTGCCCTCTCCTGGCGGGTGCTTGCAGGGGGCTGCATGCACCCGCCAGGTGAGACACGGTGCCTGCAGTCCCTTGCAGGTACTGGCGAAGTGAGGCGCAGCCCTGCGCCTGACTCCGCTGGTGCCTGCAGCCCTCTGCAGGCACCCATGGGGTGCAGTGCCCCTCTGCACTGCACCCTGTGGGTGCCTGCAGTCCCCTCCCCAGGCGAAATAGCAGGTCCACACTGTGGACCTGCTACTTCACTCCCTTATTTCGCGGACATGGTTTTTCTCCAGCGAAATAAGTTGTTTCGAAATAACATATTATTTCGAAACAGCTTGTTTCGAAACGTGTTGTTTCGAAACAAGCACTCCCCGTGTAGACATAGCCATTATGATCAGTGCAAGTGAGCTTGCTAGCAAATACCACATCTAAACATTGTAAGCTTTTAACCATATTTATTCCCTATCCATATAGATAAGCCATCAGCTGGCCAGGCTACAAAGCTTAAATGCAGACCTGATTGGTCTTTTCAGCCAATCAGGCAGGCCGCCAATCAGGCGATCCTGCCAAAGCCCAGCAGAACTCATTTACTACTGTCTTGAAGGTAGAGCCAGCTAACCCTCAATCTCAAACAGCTCATACTCAAACTCAAGGGAACTCAAACTCATAGATCCTGGCTACTGAAGTCACACAGAGCAGAGGTGGTCTCATGCTAGTATTGGTGTGTGATGAAGTGGGAAACCTCTTGTAGTAACCATGGAGAGGAAGGGGTTAATACCCTGGTCAGTGGGTCCCAGGGGAGCCAATAGGAACAAAGCACAGGTTTTTGAATTGGAGTAGGAGGCTTGCCTGTTCCTGTTTAGATATAGCAGAGCTCCTGGAAGGATCAGGAGGAGGCCAGAGAGAGGCCTGAGGAAGGATCCAGCGACATCCTTACCAAAGATAAGCTCAAGTTTGTTACTGACCACGTGTGAGTAGAACAGGGAATGTTTACGTAGATGCGGTCAAGGTATTTGTTTTTTGGTTTGTTTTTGGATTTCTCTGTGCTGAGCACATGTATCTCTTACCCTGTAACTATTTAAGTTACACCCCAGAGAAGCAACTCTCTGTGTTTCTTCTCTCTTCTTTTTAATTAAAGATCTTACCCTTGTAAAGTAAGCTCTGGTTCTGTATCCTGAAAGCCAAGGGGTTTGTGTGAATGTGCCACAGACTGAACAGCCAGCTACTACAGGGGATTCTGCCCCAGGTCCAGCTCATACTCCAGCTGAGGTTCAGTTGCTATCCTGAGAGAGGAATAAAAGTGATTGAGGATACCTCACAGGAAGGAATTGCCAAGTGCACCTTCCTGGGTTTCAAGAGGTTTTTGCATTTGGGTGGTGGCAGCGATACCATTCCAAGGCCAGGAATTAGTGGTCTTGGAGAGTTTTAAGACCACGCTTTTAAGGCCAGTGGGTTTTAAGGTCTATTGTGAGGCCCCACCTTCTGCACTCAGAGTGCCTTGACAGAGGTGGTCTTGTGCTCGTATTGGTGTGTGATGAAGTGGGAAACCTCTCTCAGACTGGTTTAGCATGTCATGGGCGATACCCCAATTTCTCTTCTTTTCTGTTCCTGTATTCTGGTGATGGAACCTAAAGTGTGTGATTACTATAAAGGCCACTAGAGGGTGGAGGGGCTTTTAGGCAGACCTTACCTGGACCCCTGCAGGTCACACAGACTGTGGCCAGTTAAGACCAGGGGGCAGGGCTCCTTAGCCTGGGAAGGAGAACAAAGGACTAGAGAGGAGAGGAGGTGGTAGGGAAATGGGGGTCTAAGAGGCAGGACCTCTGCAGCATGACCCTGTTTGTCCTGGGGTTTACTACTATACCTTCTGATTAATTTGATAACCAGCTGTCCCAGCTGCTATGAAAACTGGATTGCTAATAAACCCTCAGACTTCCACACTGGCTAAGAGTCACTTCTGACTGGCACTTCCCTGGACCCTCCTGGAGGGAGGACCCCCCCCAAGGGAGTCCAGACGGTTCAAGGGTCAGACCCTCTGAGGCTGGATTTTGGAGCTAGCTACACGGTAGTGTGGAGACCTAAGCTGCATAGGAGAAGACTCCACTGTATCAGATTCCTGATCAGCTGTGAGCAGAGAAGACCTAAGAGCACTTTCTCTTGTACTCCGTCACATGGTGCTGTACAGAAAACAGAATGATCATTATATTGCTTTGCTTTTTTCTCTTCTCTTCTGTCTCCCTTGCCTTACTATAATGTTTTGAAATGGCTAACTTAGTTTTGCATCTATAAGACTGTGGGATGACCACCTGAGTGATAAATAGAAATATGACATCATTTTCCACAGAGGAGGTAATATAATCCTATCCTTGCCAACCCAGTGGATAAACTATGTAACTAGAGAACCAATCATTTATTCCAAGCATTTAGGTTCCTCACCTTAATCCCTCAACATCTACCTCTAAAATTCCTACGTGAAGAGCAACTTTTAGGCAATAGTATTTTATTTTTTAATGAGATGCATCCACCCCAAAAAGGAACTTTGTCTTCCTTCTCCTGTCCTACCAAGAGTGGCAGTATTACGAAGTAGGCATTGATGGCTTCAGTCTTGGACAAATGACAGTTTAAGGTACAATGTCATCACTATTCAGTGGGATCCAAGCTCTGGCATATGGCCAAACTCTGGTATCTGCACACTTGTGCTGGAAATCTCAGGTGAACAGGCTCTCTCAGGAGTCCCACATGGATCTGAGCATTCCATGTCATGGCCCAGAACTCCTTTAGAGGCACAGAAGAGGGAGGAGAAGAGGGTTCAAGGATCCTTTGCACCTCCAAAGCAAGGTCCAGGTTCAAATGCTGGCTAGCTGTAAACTGCCTCAGCAACTATGGGTGGCACACACAGAATACAATGAGCAGTGGGCTATACTTTCACAGACAAGCAACATTTGATGTGCTTTTAGTTTCTTTTTAATGGCATTTATCAGCTAGATATTTAGCAGAGTAGACAGCATCATCTGTCCCCCTGCGTCTCCATGGATCACCTGCAAGAGCTCCAGGGATAAAAGTTCTAAGACACTGTCACCTATACGCTGACAAACTATAAGTTCACGTTCCTGGCTCAGTTGGCTGATGTATGTGGCACATTTCAAGTATCTAGTGCAGATGCTCAATGAGGCTTCAGTCTAATGAATAATATAAAGACACTGCCTTGTAACAGGTTGGACATTTCTCATCTAGACATACTAATGCACATCAAATCACATCTAACTGCTGGATTTGAGATTGATCTTGACTCTGTATGTGTATTCTGGAAATGTGACAAAAACAGGTAACAAAAATAGGTGTAGATGATGATGGAGGGAACTAGATAGGCAGCATCGTTGTTTCACATTTGTTTAATAAAAATGTGGAACTGAAATACTGTAGTTTTTATTTTACTAAAGTTTGAATGAAAAGACGACAATCATGCAATGTTCCTCTAAGCTCGTAATGTAACTAAGCAAGTTATGGATGCACTTGGGGAGCCAATGGGCAGTGGGGAAGGGATCTGGTGGGTATTGGGGAATCAGGAGGGAGGGAATTTGCTCAGCTGAATCCATAACTTGCTCAACTGGATCATCAGATTGGAGGGAACATTGGTGAGGGGCACTGTATGATCCTGGATTGAGGCTACAGGGCAGGGCAATATACATCCTGTGTCCTCCCCCATCAGACCCAACTAAGCTGAGGCCCACCTTCACTAGCTCTGCAGGAAAGAGGTGGCTGCTGCTTCCTCTTGCAATAACATGGTGTTAACCCACTACAGCCTGATGTGGGGCAGGTGTACTCTATCAAATGTTCAAACACTTGTGGCAAATTCCACACTTACATCCTGAAAAACCCTTTTGAAATCAATTAGAATGAAGTCAATGAATTTAAAAGAAATACAGCTGAGCAAAGAATTTGGCCTCATACCTGTTAACAGGAGAAAATAAAATGCTTATCTCTTGCGTCTTCTTTCGAAAGAAACATTTTAAATGTGTCATGACTGTAGGTTTATTCTTGTCTGGACAAATTGATTGGCTTGTGTATTTCATCCTGAATTTTTAATTTAATCACTGCAAATAATTCTCCCAAAGATATTGCTTACTACTGTAGCTGTTTCATTACCATTAACAAAGCGACTTGGGGAGCAGGAATCAGCTTATGAGGCCAGGATCAGGGCTGACTGGAGGGCCCAGGGGAGGGGGCAGTGTGTTGGTGCTGGGTCCCATTTCCATATGGGTAATAGGGGACCCTGGTTTGCAAATTTGCAGTGTCTAATTTGCTGTTCCACACCCATTTGCTTTTCTCCTTCTAGATCTGATTTCTTTGTTCACTTGCTTCTCTCCCACCCCTTTCCCCCAGCGTTACTCCAGCCCCCTTTTACACTCTCCTTTCAGCACTGACCCTCCTCCTGAGCCCCTATCATCACTGTTTGTGTCCATTTTAGACTGGGAGCTAGAAAGCTCAAGGGGAAAGAGGTGGGGGAAATAGGCAGGGCAGCAGGAGAGTGTGTTAGAGCAGTGGTTTTCAAACTTAGGGTCTTTTGTTCCTATATTTCTTCCTTTATTCCCCCAAAAGTGCCCCCTTTGTAATCCAGTTAATCTTGTCTAGTCAAGCACAATATCACAGAAATTCAGATTGGATTGGATCTTCAGAGATCACCTTGCACACTGCTCCAAGGCTGAGGCAGCACCAAACAGTCCTAGAGACTAGTGAATGATGGAGAGAACCTCTTCTTGACCTGGGATGTCTCAGATCTTTCCATCACTCAGGGTACTGGGGTGGGAGAGATCTGCAATGCATAGAGCACATGAAGTGTGGTAGAGATTTAGATTATTCCCACTACTAGAAAGGCTGAATCCTCATTTCAGGAGACGCATCCAAAACTGATCTCTCAATGCAGACTTTGACTATAACAGGGATGAGGCTCAGAACACATAGCATGCCCTGAAACACCTAGGTCATTCTGATTTCTCACAGGCAACTGTAGGATTCAGTATCAGCAGCCATAAATTTGAATTCTGTGTCTCTTTCTATAAGCCAAAGACCGATCTCATTTCTCTTTCCAGTCCCCTCAGCTCTTATATTCACTGAAAGAAACCTGCATGCAAATACCTCCCTTGTGTGTCTTCTACAAGCAGGCACTCCTGGTGCTAGAAAGCTTTGGTGTTTTCTAGCTGAGAGACTTTGAGAGTGCAAGCATGAAACTATTATTTGTATTCCTTCTCCTGTTAGGCATCCCATCATGTACGTGTTGGATGGGATAAATCTGTGAATGCACCAGGGGGTTACTGGCCTGTGGGATGAATTCACACACTCTGTCTTTTTCACAGGGGTCCTGTCACAGGTGCAGCTGGTGGAATCAGGGCCCAGGACTGTGAAACCCTCAGACTCTGACTGACCTGCTCCATCTCAGGGGCATCCGGTGATACCCTTAGCAGTAATTGTTGCTGGAGACAATGGATCCAACAGAGTCCTGGGAAAGGGCTGGAATGGGTCGGAAGTATAGTGCAAGGAGAAGCACAGACTACGCCACTTCTCTTGAGTCAAATCACCATCTCCGTTAACCCTTCCAAGAACCAGTTTAGTGTAGTGGCTAGCACCTCGCCTTAACATGCAGAAGGTCCTGGGTTCAATTCCCAGGGGGTTGGACTTGATGATCTCACAAGGTCCCTTCCAGCCCTATGATTTGATTGATAGTTCTCTGCAGCTGAGCTCTATGACAGCTGCAGACACCACCACCTATTACTGCTCCCGAGAGAGACATTGACAGACCCAAGGCCAGACAGGCACAAAAAGGGGAAGAGGATTCAAAACCTCCCCAAGAGAGACTGATTGAACTCACTGTGCATGTCAACATTTAACAAAGAGTATGGATCTCTACCCTCACACTAGACCTGATGTCTTACCTTTTCGGTCCATCCTGAGGACTTGAATTAACAGCATTCTGGGCAACTCCCATTCAAAAGAAGGCTAGATCAAATCCTAGGAGCCAGAGTATACAGCTAATGGTGAGATTCCCCCCTGCCCCCCCCCACACACCCAGAAGTTAGAGTATGATTGATTCAAAACCAAGCTTGCTGTGGTTTAATTATTTACGTACATAAGTCAGATGTTGAGTTTCCCCAGCTAGAATCCATGAAAATAGAAAGGAAATATACAGGGGAAGCTTATGAATTTGGATGGCAAAGACTCTGGGGCTTAGGGGGAAAAAGCAGTCTAGGTTTAGACACCCTCCATAGCACATGGTGAGCTTTGAAGAAAGGTCCTAACCCCACTGCTGGGAGCATTACTCCTACGTTTCAGAAGGGGAAAGGGACACACCAGTCCTGGGGAACTTTGACTCCTCCACAGACACCCTGAAAAACAATCAAGTATTTCCACTACAAGGTAACTAACCCTCAGAGGGCTGAGATTCTCAAATAGTCTTCCATGGGGAGCAGTAGAGGCAAAAACACCTAACTACCTCCAAGACTGAGCTTGATTAGAGTATGGAGAGGATGGCGTGGTGATGCTGACTCTCATGGCATGTGGCTGATCTGCAACTGTTAGCTACAAATATCTCCAGCTGCTGGTAATGGGGCACGAGATGGGGAATGTTTGGAGTTACTACAGGGAATTCTTTCTCTGGAGTCTTGCTGATAGATCATACTGTAAAACTTAGGGTCAAACTGATGACATATCTGGGGTGGGGAAGGGATTTTGGCCCCATCAGGTATGTAGAGACCTGGGACTAGGGGTGTGTTTTTGGGAGAGAGTTGACCTTTTCTGAAGAATGGGGAATGGATCACATGCTGTTTAAACAAGTGAAATGGCAGGTTCTTTGTTTCTTGTAGTCTTTAAAGCATGATTTGAAGATTGCAGGTAACTCGGTCAGAGAAAGGGTCAATTTCAGGAGTGGGTGGTTGAGGTTCTGTGTCCTCCAATATTCAGATCAGATGATGATATTGGTCTCTTCCAACCTTAAAACCTGTGCATATGTGTCAACATGGTACATGATGAATACGCCTGAGGGACCTGTAAAGTGACAAACATCACTCGTTGCCAACAGTGCTGTTATTAATAGTTACAGCTTTTCATTCATGGATCTCAAAACTCTTTACAGCAGTGTTTCTCATTCTGTGTCCTATGGAACACTGGTGCTCCTCAGACATAGTACAGGTTTTCTCTGAACCACCCAAACCTCTCTGTGTGGTGGGGGCTGAATAGGGAGAGGGAAGGAGCAATTTGATGTACCAGCCACAGCAAAGCTTGCAGACATGGTGGGAGATGTTGACATGTATCTGGAAGCTTTGCTGCTACTGGGGCATTTTAAGTCTCCCACCACTGTTCCCAACTTTTTCAGACTTGTTTTCATCAGGTGTTCCACATAAAGAATGTAATACATTCATGTGTTCCCTGGTCCATTAACGTTGAGGAACACTGCTTTACAGGAAGAGGGAAGTCATGTTCTCCTTCTTTTTATAGAGTGGGAAACTGATAGTAAAAACAGATGTAAAACAAAATAGGATGGCAAATGAGATTTATCCAGAATCATCAGCAGGCAATGGGCAGGGCCAGAAAAGAAACCCAGGTTTCCTAATCCCCCGGGTCAGAGCACTATCCTGGGTGTCAGACTGCCTTCCATACCCATAGATCAGTGGTTCCCAACCTTTTCTCTGCTGTGGCACACCTTGATACCTTCAAATTTTTCGAGGTACACCACCATTAAAAAAACTCATCAATATTCAAATTAACTCAAATTGCTTATGAATATTCGTGAACCATGGCACAGTGTTTCAGCAATGCTCCTATGTGGGGTAGTAGGGTTAGCAGAGCAGGGGTGGTAAAATGGGGGCGGGCAGGAGATGTGTGCAGTGGCAGGAGTGAGTGTGGGGAGCACAGCAGGGCAGGGGTAGCAAAAGAGGACAAGGGGAGCCATGTGGGCGGATAGCACAAGGGTGGCAAGAGAGGAAGGGAGAGCAAGAGTGGTTTTTGTGGGGGGACGGGGCGAACCCGGGGAGTGGGAAGGTAGGGCAGGGGAGCATGGTGCAGCACCACTTCCCCCTTCTCCACAGTGGCTCCCTGTCACCCAGGGCAAATCCTCAACCCACTGCTGCTCCTTCTCACCCCTGTGGGTCCTGTCCTGCCCCCCCCCAGCCCCCTGCTGCCTGTGATGGACCCTCCCATCACTGCAGGGGCCATAACTAGGCCTCCAGCCCCTAGCCCCCAGCTACACCCCGAAACACACACAGCCACCCCACAACCCCAGCTACACACCCTCTGCTATACAGCCACTCCTACCCACCTCTGCTACACACACACACCTGCCCTACACAATCCCCACCAGCTCCTCCAAAGCTTTTACCTGAGCTGTTTCCAGGCTGCCTGACACAAGCTGCTCCACCCTGCAGGGGGAGACCCACACACTCCCAGCCTCCCACCCCTTTCTGCTGGCTGGGCCTAAGGTGAAGTCACTGGAATGCTGCCTTCCAGCTACTCCTGCTATTTTTAGGGGGACCCCAGGAACTCCATGTTCCAGTGCCTTCCTCTAGTTTTAGGGGGAGCCAGAATGCTGCCTGCCTAAAAATAGGGGGCCTCAGAACTATGTTCTGGTGCCTTCCCCCTTACTTTAAGCCCTGCCTTTTCCCAGCCCTGCACAGCCCACATGGCTGGGCTGAGCAGAGAGGGAACTTTACCTCCAGCTCTCTGGAATGCTCGCAGCACACTTGGGGGGTTGCCGCGGCACACCAGTGTGCCCTGGCACACTGTTTGGGAACCACTGCCATAGGTACCATTAACATCATTGCAGAGGGCTTCTGTTATTTTGTCAGTCAGAGTTGATGATTTTAAGAAACCAGCCTAGCAAGAATGATCATATTACTATTAACAAAATAGTGTGGCTACTATTAAATTATCCTTCTATATAGACATTGCTTGGGATAAAGAGAGATCAGTCCAAGAAGATAATACCTTCGCAAAAGACCTTCTGTTACTATGTGTCTGAAACGTCCAGTATAATGGGTCTACATGCTTGTTTGAGGTTTCTGGGAGATACCACAATAACCATCTATGTAAGCTATCCCACATGACTGCTAGACAGGCTCCTCATATTTGAGGGCTACAAAACAGCTAATTTACAAGTGCTTTGCATGGCATGGCATAAGAGGCAAATGATCATTTTGTGTTCTCTTAAAAACAGAATGTTTCTGTTCTTCATTTCAGCTGTTCCTCCAACTGCCAAGCCCAGGTAGTTCCCACTGGGTCTTCACACCTGTTTTCTCCTGGTTTCCAAGAGGGAAGATGAAAACTTTGCTTCCTGCTCTCCTCTTTGCTTTTGCAGCATGTAAGTACCAAGACTGAGTAGTCTCTCTTCTCTGTAGAGCCCACTGCTGGTGATCCCTGTGGCTGAGTTTTCTCTCTTTGCTCTTTGCAGGTGTCCATTCCCAGGTTCAACTATTGCAGACTGGATCAGCTCTGGTGAAGCCCTCACAAACACTGAAACTTACCTGCTCAGTGTCTGGATTCTCTCTCACTACTAGCGGGTATGCAGTGAGCTGGATTCGACAGCCCCCAGGAAAAGGCTTGGAGTGGTTATGCCTTGTGTACTGGGATGATGACAAACGCTACCAGGAGTCTCTGAAAAACCGGTTGACCATCTCCAGGGACACCTCTAAAAGCGAGGTGTATTTGGAAATGAGAGGCATGGAACCTGGAGACAGTGGCACCTATTACTGTGCCAGAGAGACACAGTGATACAGAGCAAAGGAGGAACCTGTACAAAAAGGGGAAGAGAAATCTTACCAGAGCAGTGAGGCTAGGTCAATTTAGAGTAATGAGATTTCCCTAACTAAAACCACTGTCACTGGGAAAGTATGAGGAGAATGAGTATTTTTTTCCACAAGATGTTACAGAAGTAGAAATAATAAGGTGTAGTGACACATACCGCATCCACCAGGAAGAGCAGTCATCTTAATTAAACGTATGTGACTTCCAGGTGTATTACAATTAGATGAGAGAAGAAATCTATCCCTTACTGTATGGCTGGGCTGACAAAAAGAAAGAAAGAAAATTGTTAAATTGAATTATCTTAATTTGAGCTAATTAAATTGAACTAATTATCATTAAATCAAATTAAGTTAAATCAAATTAACATGACACCACTAGAAACTCAAATAGAACGAGCATGTCCATGGACAGGATCTGCTAGTTCGATTTAGGAGAGGGTAGCCATGGGAGGTGAGGTAACATGGTCTGCAAAAAGGCCCATGCCTCCACCCACTATATAGAAAAAGGAAGGCACTGTGGGAGGAAGAAAGGCAAAAGGAGTTCATTCAAACTAATGGTTATTTTAAATTAACATGGCTATACTGTGTTAAATCAAACTAAGAAGTTCAGTGAACCATTGTTTCAAATTTAAGGGATGTTTTATACTTTCAAAATGATGTTTCCTTATTTTGAATTGAGGGAGGTCATTATTTTGAACAAAGGAACACTCATGTAGCCAAGCAATATTTTAAATCAAATTAATCATCATTAATTCAATTTAAGGTGTAAGTGTAGACATAGCCCATGGAGCATGTGTGCCATTGTAGGGGTCAGTGGGAGTCTGGAATTATTCAGCATTTTCATTAATTGCTTGAATAATGAAGTGGAGGTAAATTTACAAAATTTGCAGATGATAGCACACTGGGAAGGGTTGCAAACACTTTGGAGGACAGGATTGCAACTTGAAAATGCCTGGACAAATTACAGAATTAATCTGAACTCAAAGGCTATGTCTACACATAGCCTGTTGTTTTGAAATAAGTTATTTCAAAACAAGTTATTTTGAAATAAAAACATTATTTCAAAATAACCAGAATCAAAATAACCAAAAATGCAGTTGAAATAAGGGAAAAGCTGGAATTGAAATAGCACGTCCAAACCCAAGACTTGGTATTTTGCTTTAGGAGAGGGGCACCATGGGGGGGGTGTGGCAACATGGCCCCCTCCCTGGGCCATGTTGGCAGCCATGTTGCTAGTCAATCCTATAAAAGCTGGCACCAACCTCACTTCCCTGTCCATTCTGGCTAGCAGGACTCTGCAAGCGACAGACATAGATGCTGCCCGGCTGCCAAACCTTTGCCATGTGGCTACTAGACCTGCTGTGCACCTTCAGTGTGTTCTCCTGTTGGGGGACACTCTGCTCATAGACCCCAATGCTGCCCAGGCTGTGCCTCAGGTTGCCAGCACCCTGGGCCTCAGAGCTGCCCTAGTTCCCCTGCCCCTCTCTGTGCCCAGGAGACCAGCACAGACTGGTGGGAGTGGGTAGTGCTCCGAACCTGGGAGGATGACCAGTGGCAGAGGAATTTCTGGATGACCAGGACCAGCTTCAACCACCTGGTAGCAGAACTCGCCCCGCTCCTGCACCAAAGGGACACCACCATGAGACCGGCCCTCCCTGTCAACAAAAGTGGCCATAGCCCTGTGTAAGATGGCCACCCTGGAGTCCTACAGGTCTGTGGCGCACCTCTTCGGACTTGGCAGGTACACCATTGGGATCATCCTGATACAGGTCACCAGGGCCATCAACAGGATTATGCTGTGGCGCCTCGTCACTCAAGGGGAGCTGCAGGACACCATGGATGGCACAGCCACCCTGGGATTCCCGAAGCGCGTGGGGATACTGGATGCCATGCACATCCCTGTGAGGGCCCCGGAGCACCGAGCAGCTGAGTACCGCAATTGGAAGAGGTACTACTCAGTCATCATGCAAGCCCTTGTGGACCACTGGGGCGTCTTCCAGAACTGTTACATGGGCTGACCAGGGAGGGCACATGATGCAAGAGTCCTCTGGAACTCTGCCCTGTACCTGGGCATGGAGTTGGGCATTTTCCTCCCCCCCCCATAAAATCAGTGTCGGGAGTAGAGGTGCCCATCCTCATTGTTGCCAATGTGGCCTATCCCCTCCACCTGTGGCTCATGTGCCCCTCTTCAGGGCCCCTCAATCCTTGCTGGCAGCTTTTCAATCGGCGTCTGAACCGCTGCTGCCAGGTGGTTGAGCGGGCCTTTGGATGGCTGAAGGCATGCTGGAGGTGCCTCCTTACCCACCTCCACCTTGGGGAGTAGACTACGTTGGAGGTCATCAGCACACGTATGGCCCTGCATAATTTCTGTTAGCTGCAGGGCAAGACCATTGCTGCTGCCTGGGACGCTGAGGCCCAGCTCACTGGGGGCCAATCCGAGCAGCCCGCACCTGTGCCCCCACAGCAGTGGGCATCAAGAAGGGCTGTCACAGTACATGACACACTCACAAACAGCTTTGCCACAGAGGAGGACCTCTGAGGGCCAGGCCTGCCCCGCCACACACCACCCTCTCCCCCATTCTACAACAGCCAGCTCCCACCCATCCACCCGCACTGTGAAGCACACTCAATAAAACAAGACACACTGACTCATATCAGTTGTGAACTGTTTATTTTAATATAACAAGGGGTTGCGGCAAGAAAGGGCTGGAGGGGGTTAGGGGATGTGGAAATGTGCAGGGTGACTGGGGGCAGGGCTGTCAACTGGGAGATGGGATTAGGGTGGAGGCACTGGGGGAGGGCCTTCAACTGGGAGATGGGATTAGGGTGGGGGTCATTGGGGTGAGGGGAGTTCTCAAGCAGGGCCTTGGTGGGGGTCCTGGTGAGGAGGTCTGCCACAGCCCTGCCCATGGCCACCCTGGGTCCAGGGCCGCCTTGGAGGAGCTTCCTGAGGTGGTGCTCCACCAGCTGCTGGTGGGGTGGTGTTGTCTGCAATGCGGTGCATACTGGTGGCCACATCCTCCAGGTCTGTGCTGAAGCGATCCATGGCCATGGCCTGCCGCTCCATGGCCGTAGTCTGCCGCTCCATGGCCATGGCCTGCCTCTCAAATGTGGCCACCAGGCAGTCATCAGTGGCAACCTCTTAGTGCAGTAGGTGGAGGGCAGCATCCTGGTGGGCGGCCTGCTGTCACCGCCAGGCCTGGGTGGATGTTTCGGCACGTTCACATAAGTCCTCTAGGCTGGCCAGGACTTCCCTCCTGGCTCTGGGGGTGCTGGGTGGGCTCCGTGGTAGACAGCTACCAATGGCACGAACTGCTGGAGGGAAGGATAAAACAGTGTTGGAGCCTGCTGCCTGCTGGCCTTACCTATGTGCAGCCTGGCTCTAGCACACAGCTCCGCCCTCACTGTCAGCAGGAATCTGGACCTGGGTCCTGTGGGACATTGCCCCAGAGGGACGCATGGCCTAGTGGTGCCCACAGTGGTGAGCTGGACTCACCCAAAAGAATTGCCCTGTGGAGTCTCCCAAGGCCACTTGCCAGTGGCCTGGTCTGCATGCTGTGCACCCTACCCAAGATGCAGCTGCTTCTTTCACACCCATCCAGTGTTAACCAAACCCAGGCACGCAGGGGTCTGTCACCCTGGTGCCACATGTCTCTCGGGCACCCGTGCCCATGGGAGGGCCCCTGCTCTCCCCGCCCCTGGCCCTGTGCCCTGCCTGTCCCTGTGCTGGTCCTCCTCGCTGCCCATGACCTGGGCAGACCTAGCCCTGCCTGCTTGTATGGGACAGGAAGACTCACTGACAGGGGCTCCAAATGTCCACTGGGATGTCCTGTCATCCGTGTCAGACTCCCCCCGGGTCGGCACGTTGGGAGGCTGGTGCTCCTCGCTGCTAGCTCTGTTCTCATGGGCGATGGGGAAGAGCTCCAGAGTCCCTAGCACAGCCTCTGCTGGTGGTGGTGGCAGGACAGGAGGCTGCCCGATGTCCAGTGATGCCTCAGAGCTGGTGTCTGCTCCATCTGGGCCTGAGGAGGTGCTGGAGCAGTGGCCAGTATCGACCACCCTGGCTGGCAGGCCCCTGGGCGCAGCCCCCTGGAAGGCATGCAGCTCCTCACAGAAAGGGCAGGTAGCAGTGCTACTTGCCCCCTGGATCTCGCGTGCCTCCTTGGTCCGAGCATGGTCCTGCCTCAGGGCCTTGATCTTGTAGCGTACCTGCTCAGTGGTGCACTCCCAGCCCTGGGCAGACAGCTCTGCCACGATATCAGCGTAAATGTCCCGGTTCCGGTCGCTAGCCCGGAACTGGGAAAGGATGTCATGCCTGCTCCAGATGGTAAAGAGCAGGTTGACTTCCTCAGTGCTCCAGAAAGGGGCATGCTGTCTCCCCTTGGAGCCTCCAGAGCCATGTGCTGACATTGCTCTGGAAGCCTCTCAGCACGCTGGCAGGAGACAGCACTTCATTCTTCCTGTGGGTGCACAGCACCCACAGGAAGAAGGTCAAAATGAGTTATTTTCAAACAATGGTTATTTTGAAATAACACGTCCATATGGTGTTATTTTAAAATAACAGGCATTTTGAAACTATCGGGGTTTAAGCTGTTTCGAAATGACGGTTCTTATTTTGCAATAAAGAGATGTGTAGACATACCCAAAAAGATTAAATTCAAGAAAGACAAGTGCAAAATATTTAACTTAGAAAGGAAAAGATTAAACTCACTGCTACAAAATGGATGGAAAATAAATGGCTATGTGAACGTAAGTATCTTTTAGGTCGAGGGCTGTGAACCAGTCTCCTGGGGACAGGGAGGGAACAATCTGGGGCAGGAAAACCATGCGGAACTTTATTCTCTTTATGTATTTGTTGAGTGCTCTGAAGTCTAGAATACGCTGCAGGTCCCTGTTGGGTTTGGGGACCAGAAAGTAGCAGGAGTAGAACCCTTTGTCACGCTCCCATTTGGGAACCTTTTCGATGGTCCCAAGGGAGAGTAGCTTTTGGCATTCGGCCTCAAGCCTGCCCCACAGTTCCGGATTCTGTGATGTTGTACGAGGGGGTGGTTTCCTGTCCCGAGGAATTGAAAGGAACTGGAGGCGGTATCCTTGCACCACTGTGTCAAGAACCCACTGGTCTGATGTGATGCAGGTCCGTTGGGGGACAAAGTGGCGGAGGTGGTGGGGGGAGAACACAGGCCCTGGAGTGCTGCCCTCTAAGAGACTGTCAAAAATGCTGTTTACGGCCAGGTGAGCTGTCTGATCCCTGTCTGCGCCGTCCAGACTGCGAGGCGCTGAGTTTCCCCCTTTACCTTATTGGTTCTTGTCTTTGTCCAAGTCCCCAAGATGATGTTGGGGAAACTGGAGGGATCTGGGAAACTGACTCTGCAGCTGCTGCGTTAGTTGCTGTAACCACTGCTGGAGTTGCTGATGTGGTCTCAATGAGCACCTGGTGAATTGCGGAGTGTATATCCCGAGTGATCTAAGCATGGCCCTCGAGTCCTTCATGCCATGCAGCTTTGCATCTGTAGAAGAGGCAAAGAGGTCAGGGCCCTCAAAGGGGAGGTCCTGAATAATCTGCTGCATCTGTGTGGACAGGCCAGAGCCTTGGAGCCAGGCTGACCATCGTGTGGGCCGCTTTATCCACTGCATCCCAGGTTGCTGCTAGTGCATCCCTGGATGCCCTTTCTCCTTCCTCGAGCATTGCCTCGAAGTCTCTCAGGCGCGCCTCGGAGATGGCTGTGTGGAAGTTACGCATGGCCTCCCACAAGTTGTAGATGTAGCGAGTCATTAAGGCAGAGTGGTTGGAAATACGCAGCTGGAGGGCAGTGGAGGAGTAAACCTTCCTCCCCAGGAAGTGGAGCTTCTTCGCCTCTCTGTTCTTGAGCATGGAGCTGGGCTGGCCCTGTCTTCCTTTGGTTTACCGCATCAACCACCAGGGATCCTGAGGTGGGATGATGGAACAGGAAGGAGAACCCTTATGGGGAGACATAGTATTTCTTATCCGCCACTTTGGACACTGGCGGGATTGAGGAGGGCATTTGCCAGCGTTCTTGGACAATGCGAAATACCCGCGAATGCAAGGGGATCATGACCTTAGCTGGAGGGGCTCTACAGCACTCATCGAAGAGGGAGTCATCTTCCTCCTGGATCACCCCCAGCTTCAACTTTAGGTTTGCCGCCATGCGGCGGAGGAGGTCCTGCTTGATACGAGGGTCTCCCTCATGGTCAGCGGACTTGTGAATTAGGCACTGATCAGGTGAAGAGGAGGATTGGGCCTGTGTAGAGTCAGGGTCAGGTTCATTGTCGGAGAAATCCGAGGACTCTGGCAATGGTGACTGAGCATAATGGAAAGAGACATCATCTGTTGTCGCATTCAGCCAGTCGAGAGCCGACCCATTGTCTGGTGATCTTGCTGGAGGCATGGGTGCCATGAGGGGAGCAGAGACTTCTCCCAGTGGCCGTGGTCTCCGTGAGCTTGGAGATACGGAGCTCTTTCGAAGCCTCTTCCTCAGACACTCCTGCTGGGGGGGAAGGAAGGGGTCCTCACAGGATGATCTGAAGGACCTTTCTTCTGATGTCCAGGAGCCTGGGACCAAGAGCTCTTTGGAGAAGCGATGGAGTGGAGTTTCTTGCCCCTCTGTACTGGACTGTGGTAGTGGAGGAGGGCTGGGAGGTGCTGTGCTTGGACTCGGTGTCAGGCTGGTTGTTGGTACCAGGTTGGAGAAGGGTGTAGAGCTGCATGCCGGTACCAGTATCAACATTGCAAGTGGCAGTACCGGGTTCAACAGTACCTGAAATGACAGCACCAGAAGTGGTGGTACCAGTGACGATGCCAGGTCCAGCGGTCCCGGGCTTGCCAGCAGTGCCATAGGGTATGGTACCAGGCCCTGCGATGTGGATGAGGATGGTGCCGCTTTTGTCCTTTTCTTCGTCTTCTGCACCGGGGCTGGATTTGAGTGTCCATGATGGGTCATTAGGGTTGCCTGTGCCGGTGCCCTTCTTGGGATGGTTGAGAGGCTACCCGGTGACTGGCGAGGTCAGTGCCGAGGAGGTACCGTAGCGGCTCGGGATTCCAAGCCTGGTACCGATGATCAGCGGGCGTCTTGACCCTGGGCCAATTGGGGGTCTGGTGGGGCACTAGCGGCTCAACCAGTCTTGGGGGTGGTGGCTCCACTCCCCGAAATCAAGAGGAGGTGGCACTCCCTTTCCAGCCAAGTCCTTTGCTTGAAGGATTGGCAAATGGAGCACTCTGCCATGAGGTAAGACTCACCCAGGCAAGCGACACATTTCTTATGTGGGTCATCCATTGGAAAAGTCTTGCAGCATCCTAAGCATGGCTTGAAACTGGGCATCTCGAATTTCACGCGAAAGACAGGCACTTGCATTTTACAAGATTTTGCTGATCTGAAACCGAAGCTGATGGCAGAAAAAGGAACTGGGAGAGTCAGGGTCATGGTCACCTATATAGCCATGGTTGCGGCATGGAGGGGCTGTTGGCCATCTGTCCTGACCTGAGAGGCTAACGCTAAAGACTTTCTGAGCTACTGTGTGATGCGGCACGTAGACACCTATAACTGAATGATGTGACCAGTGCTCAAAGGAGAATAAAAGATTCTAGCCCTGGTGTGAAAATCCGGGCTGCACCATCTCCCTTCTCCCACGAGCTCCTGCCAGCAAGGGTGATACAGCTCTGCTCACTGCTGTGAGAAAAGGCCTCTGCTCCAAATGAATAAAGAAGCTTGCCACTGCTTTTTAGCTCCCCTAATTCCCTGGCAATGTCCCTGGAAATGGTAGGTTACTTACCAGTAAACGTCCTTCTTTGAGATGGGCTGCTTGGTTTCATTCAGTATTAGGTGTCTATGTGCCACAGCGCACGATTGGCTGGAACTTCTTTTAGCCTTAGCCTGTCAGGACAGGGCTGGCAGCCACCGCCCCCTGGCCATATATATGGACCCAGGCCTGCTCCTCCCCAGTTCCTATTAATCGCTAACTCCATGTAGTGGGGATGGCGGGAGGGGACTGAATGAATCGGAGCAGCCCATCTCGAAGAAGGACATTTACTGGTAAGTAACCTACCATTCGTCTTCGAGTGCTGCTCAGATACATTCAGTATGAGGTGACTGCTAGCTGTACTGTGGAGGATGGGTGGAATTAGACTTTATCCGCCATCAGCACGGCTACCCACAAATGACACAACCCGCCAAACTGGGTGAAGAAGCAGTGGGCCACCAGGCACATGCCTATGGACACCCCACCGAGTGCAAGATCCTCAGGAGGAGGCATGCATGAGACTGCAGAGGGGTCATTTGCCACTCTGTCAGGGGACTTTAAGCCTAACAGGGGCAGTCCCCTGTTCATTGTAAGGGAATTTGCTATATCATAACAACAAGAAGAACCTTGTCACCAGCAAGACCATTTAGTGTAGGACGGTTGCCTCTTCCTAGAAGAATTGACTCCTAAGAGAGGCAGTCGTGATCCAAGGCAACAGATTCCCACAGCTGCAGGCAAAGGGCAGGGGTGGAATAATTGCTGTCCTTGCCATCTCAGCCCCAAAAGGGGGAAGTGAGTTGGGTTAAATACTAACCAAGACTGGGGCAAGGAGCACATCACCCTTTGGCCAAACAGGAGATAGACAAGTAGCCTTCTCCATAGGCGTACTGGCAGGAGATGCCATGGGTAGGGTTGATAAGGGGTGCCCTAAATGAGGCGTCCCAGCTTCATATGGAAACTAACGCAGGAAGAGCGGTATGGGAAGGAGTGGGTGTGGACCCCTACCCCTCCATCCGTTGATGCATGAGGATGAAGGGCCTGGAGGGAGGGCTGCAGAATAAGTCCTAGATGCTTGGCAGACCCACCTCTGGGGCCTGGAAACATCAGAGACACACTCCTTCAGGGAGGTCGCCATAAATGGAGACGTGGACATCTCAGAAGGGCCCTTTCTTAGAGGTAACCCTTAAGCAGGTTATTGTAGTAAAAAGAGAGCCTTAGGAACACCCATCCTAGTATCAGGAGAGAAACTAGGAGAGAAATGATTGAATTCTGCATGTTAGGTTGTCCCCAACCAAAAAGGGGGGCAATTACCAGAGGTAGGGGTGATGAAAACATCACAGGGCTCTGGTGGCAGGGAGGGCTTACTCAACTTCAGCACTTGGTGCGCATTTCTGTCCCCTGCCCCTGTACTCTACTCTTCCGGTATGTGGACTCACGTAGGGAGAGGTGTGCCGAATCAAGGGAAGGGGTATCTGGCCATCTCTGTAGATGGGTCAGGTCCACCTCAAAGGTCATGCTTCCAACTCCAGAATCAGAGTATTGGAAAGGGCATGCAGCTCGGAAGGCATTCTCATCTCTCAATTCTATGGAGAGGGAGTCAGCCTTCATAACACAGCTGGATGACTCATTCTAGCAGCGGGTGCAGGTGTTGGATCCCGGCTACAAAGGGCCAAGTACGAGGGACCTTGCATAGGTCCTGATGAGGAGAACGGCTACATCTTAGGCAAAACACAAGTTGGACTTCGTATGTAATTCCTGCTCCAAGGGAAAGAGTATTATTAGTGTGCCATCCAACGTATTGGAAGCGTTAAGGCTTGGGTGGATCCCTGTTAGGAGGAGGGAAGGATCCCGAGAAAAGGAGGAAAGTATAAGGCAACCCTTACTTAGGGAAGACAAGAGAGAACTGCTGTGTCCTTTAAGGAATACAGAGGGGCAAGAGGGAACATTATGAAAAATGTCACCCATAAGGCATCAGGCTTTCTAGTCCATTAAGGACTATAATCGTCCTTGGGCAAGAGTTCTGCAGGGGAACTATCCTGAGCTGAAAACCAAAGGTCCTCAAATGGCTCACTCAGAGGTACAAGTGCCGATAGTGGTTAGAAGTTCTATCCCCTACTATCTCCCTTCGTAGCAATTCTAGGGAGGAGAGGGGTGCAATAGAGACATAGGGCAGCTCCAAGACGGCTGCCTAGAGCTTACGAGGGAAGCGACCCTTGCCTGGTAGAGGGAGGCACCAGAGCAGAGGAGGTTCCAGTCAACAGTTAAACTGGGGTCCGCTCGTGGGCAGAAGACCCAGTGTAAAGTGGTGAAGGTCCTTGAGAAGGAGGGATAGGGGCTGAAAAGGAAAAACACAGTGAGACTCGAGGATCTCACAGGCAAAAGCCTAATACGAGTCTGAAGAGCATGGCCCCAATATAAAGGGGGCACTGCCTGGGGAGGAGGTAAGGCTGACCTCTGTACATAGACATCATGCATCATGGGCTGTGTTCACACAGCATTTTTGTTTTGAAACAACGAGGTTGTTTCAAAACAAAAAAAAACATGTTCACATGACGCACAGTTGTTTCGAAACAAGTTAAACCTAGTTTCTAGGCGAAACAATGTTGTTTTGCAATGGTTGTTTCAAAACAACGCAGTGTGAACATGTTGTTTCGGAACAAAGTGGTGGTGCCGGGGGTCAGCCCAGGCTGCGGGCTGAGCCCCGAGCCCCCGACCTGCCGGCAGTGTCAGAGGACAGTTCTGGCGGGGGGCTGAGCCACCCCCTGGCAGCTCACCCCCCCCCCCTGGTGGCTGCAGCCCCCTTTCTGGGGCTGTAGTCCCCTTTCTGGGCTACAGGGTGAGCCACAGCAGCAGGTCACTCCCAGGGGGCTGCAGCCCCCTGCAGCAGGTAACGAAATAACATGTTCACACTGTGAACTTGCTATTTCATTTCCCGCTTTTTTCCCTATTTTGGAATGACTTTTTGCTAGTTCGAAGTAAGTCATTTCAAAATAAGGTGTTGTTTTGAAACAAGTTGTTTCAATACAACTTGTCTTGAAACAACCATCTGTGTGTGAACACAGCCATGGAGTCAGTGGACAGGTAAAGAGAAAGAGACTGCCCTTCTAAAGGGAAGTCTAATATGGCCTACTGTAAGTCCTGGGAGAGGTCAAGATCCTGAAGCTGGGCTGCCTGGCGTGTAACCACAGCCCTAGCAATGCTGTGGGTACCCATGTTCAAGATATCAAGAGTCAACATAAAGGCATGGTGAGATCCCAGGGCACCTTCCTTGATGAAGGCATTCAAATTCCCCAAGTATTCTTGTGGGAGGAGGCTGCTGAAACTCCTCATAGCATTTCAGGGGTCTGGGGAATCTTTTTACCACGGCCTCATGGCCAGGATCCCTCAGCTAAAAAGCTGAAAACTGAGTAGGCTTTTTGTTTTGTTTTAGCCAAGAAGTAAAAACTTCTGGGACTCCTAGAGGACCTGAGTGAATCAGTAGGCTCAGCCAGCATGTCCCAGAAATGTCATGGGCATGAGTATGGGGGTGGGGGTGGGGGTGGGGGTGGGGGGTGGAACATAATGGCGGCCGGAGAGGTTTGAACCCCAGGTCAAATAGGTGGTTCTGGGTTTCCGCAAGGGGTGTGACCCTGACCGAGACTGAAGGTATTCAAGTGTAGGGTCTCTTCTATAAGGCCCTGGTCCCTGTTCAGCTGTAATCAGGAGAAGGGACAACCCCGGTACTGGGGTGCCCTCACCCAGGCCATGACACCAAGTAGGGATTCCCCCTGCAGGCTCTCAGTAGGAGGTAGCTGGTTTCCAGTGCAGTGCCGGAAGAACCGGTGCTGCGGACCCTTCAATAAGGGGCTGGGCCTGAGGAATGCACTTTCAGACCTCTTGTGGTACTAAGGCAAGGTTGTCGGGGCCGTAGGCGTTAAAGCCTGTAGCTACGCAGTGACGCGGGCACAAGTAGCGAGCAACTCCCCGTGGTTCTGGGTAAAGTGGAGGAAGGCAGAAGATGGACTTACCACTTGTTTTGGCAGCCTGTGGTGTATTCAGGGACCGGAGGACTTCTGTCACTTCAAAGGCCTCTGGTGTGGTTGGCACCATGATAGGCTCCAGGCACTCACTCCGAGGGGCAGTGCCCCACACAGCGCCGGCACCTGGTGCCGGGGTTGGTCCCAAGTGCACTTACCTGGATTCTGCTGGGGAGTGGCGTCGAGAGATCCCATGCCGACTGAGCACATGGTGCCAGGTTAGAGGCCGATTGTGGCTGTATTCATAGTCGGAGAGTGGCGCCGGAATGGTTTCGGTGCTGACTGAGCACATGGTGCCAAGCTGGAGGCTGATCGTGGCTGTGTTCATGGCCTGTGAGCAGCACCAAGAGGGCTCTGGTGCTGACCGAACACACGATGCCGGGTCTGGTTGCGGTGTTTCTTCAGAGCCAGAGATCGGTGAGTGGAGCTGGCGAATTTCTGTCAGCTGTGGGCCCGTTCCCATGCGTGCTATACATCCTTCACTCCCTGCTGAGTTCTTCACTTAAGACCTGCAAATATAGCTTAATACACCTGGTGAAGCTCACACGGGCATTAAGAAACCCTCCCAATGTGTTTGGGTTTCTGTTGGAAGGACATGGTGGGAGCGCTGGTGAAGTCTGCAGGCAGATCTTCCACTGAAAGTACACGTAAAACAAGACAAAGAGAAAGGTCCTTGCATAAAGCAAGAACAGGCTGTTCCAAAACCGTCGCTGAGGGCGGAAAAAAAAGAACTGGGGAGGAGCAGGGCTGGGGCCATATATATGGCCAGGGAGCGGTGGCTGCCAGCCCTGTCCTGACAGGCTAAGGCTAAAAGAAGTTCCGGCTAATCGTGCGCTGTGGCACATAGATACGTAATACTGAATGTATCCAAGCAGCGCTCGAAGAACAGCAGTTGCAGAGATTGTTACCATTGATTGGAAAAGTACAGGGAAAGAGACCCCCTGAACAAGCAGGAGCTGATACCAGTGGCCTGGAGCAGGAGAATCACTGGCGCGTGGCACTGGGGGCACATGCCCCGAGTCCCAGTGTCAGTGCCCCGAATGACCTCTCCCAGCCCAGTTCCCGGCCGGGGATCTGGGGTCAGGCTGGCCATGGCAGGAGCCTGAGGCTGGATCAGGGATGCAGAGAGAAGGGCCCATGCCCATGCCCCAGGTCTTCCCCAGGGGCAGTGATGCTCCTAGCCAGGAGTCAAGGGTACTGGGCTCAGACAGCACAGTGGTTCCCAACCAGTGTGCTGCAGCACACTGGTGTTCCATAGTAACACCCAAAGTGGGTGGCTAGTATCCCTGAGAGCACAAGTTAAAGTTCCCTCCCTGCTCAGCCCAGCCACATAAGCTGTGCAGGGCTGGGAAAAGGCAGGGGTTAAAGTAAGGGGGAAGGCACTCCCTTCCGGGCCCCCCTATTTTTAGGCAGGCAGTTTTGGCTCCCCCTGAAAATAGAGGAAGTCACCTGAAACAGGGAGTTCCAGCGGTCCCCCTAAAAATTGCACAAACAGGGGGAAACCAGAGTTCTGGTGGCTCCACCTTAAGCCCAACTAGCAGAGAGCTACCAGATGCTGGGAGTGTGTGATCTCCCCCTGCAGGGCAGAGCAGCTCCTGTCAGCCAGCCTTCAAACAGTCCAGGTAAGGGGCTTTGGGGGGAAGGGCTGCTGGAGGTTGGTGGGGCAGGTGTGTGTGTAGCAGAGGTGAGCAGGAGTGGATGCGTAGCAGAGAGTATGTAGCTGGGGCTGTGGGGTGGCTGTTTGGTTGGGTGTGTGTGTATCTGGGGTGTGGGGTGGCTGTGTGGGGGGCAGAGGTGGCCTTAGGCAACTGAGGGCCCTAGGCAAAGGCCTATTGTGGGGCCCCTAAACGGCTCACTATCAGCCCCCACTGCTACCTTCCCTGTGGCCCCAGTTCCCCCTGCACCCCTAATGGCCCCATATCACCCCTCAGGACTCCTTGTTTTTTTTTGCTGCACCACACTAATGTGATTATCCCTCTGGAACTCGTAAATTATTCTTGGGTATGGTATTTTTTTAAGATCTTCCCATCATGAAGCTTGTAAGTTGATGATCTTTCACTTAACATAAATCAGCTAATGCTGAACTACAAAGTTAAAGTGAACATTTTATCATTTTTTTAAAAGGTATGAGCATTAATTAATTAAGAAATGGTGTCAAGGCTTTTTCCCCACTCTGGCACTCTGAGTGCAGAAGGTGGGGGCCCGCAACAGGCCAGAAAAGCCACTGGCCTTAAAGCCTGCTCTTAAAAGTCTCCAAGGCTTCCAATTCCTGGCCTTGGAGTAGTATCGCTGCCACCACCCAAATGCAAAAAAACCTCTTGAGACCCAGGAAGGTGCACTTGGGAATTCCTCCCTGTGAGGCACTTGCAATCCTCTTTATTCCTCTCTCAGGAAAGTGACTGGACCCCAGCTGCAATATGAGCTGGAACTGGAACAGGATTCCCTCTAGTAGCTGCCTGTGCAGTCTAAGGCACGTGCACACAAACCTCTGGTCTTCCAGGACAGAGAACCAGAACTTACTTAAAAGGTAAAATCTTTAATCAAAAAGAACAGATAATAAACACAGAGAGTTGCTTCTCTGGGAATTAACTTAGGTAGTTATAGGGTAGTGGGGGGGGGGTTACATGTGCTCAGCACAGAGAAATCCAAAAAACAAGCCAAAAACAAAGAAAATACCCTGACCGCGTCTAAGTAAACATTCCCTGTTCTACCCACGCCTGGTCAGTAACAAATTTAACTTATCTCTGGTAAGGATGTTGCTGGATTCTTCCTCAGGCCCCTCTGGCCTCCTCCTGATCCTTCCAGGAGCTCTGCTGCATCCAAACAGGCCCAGGCCAGGCTGTTGTTACCATTCAAAAACCTGTGCTTCATTCCTATTGGCTGTCCTGGGACTCACTGACCAGAGTGTTAACCCCTTCCTCCCCAAGAGTTATTACAAATGGTAACATTAATGATGGCTCAAAAATACCTAAAATACCACATTTAAAATTTTGGCAGTCAAAAATCTTACAAATTTTTCAGATAGGCTTGGGTTTATGTGCACTAGAGACATTTAATACAAATAATTATGATAAATAAAAATAAGTGAAAAGAAGGTTTCTAGTGTGTAGCTATACATTTAAAACACCAAATTTCAATGAAATTCTCTGAAGTACAGTACTCAAGTTTATAAGACTCTGGCCCCTTCAAAAATATTAAGTACAGAAGAAGCTAAAAAATTACTTATCAAAAGAAAGACATACAGCACAGACATCACACACAGCTGTAATGATTGCCTAAGGGAAGCACTGTATTTAGATGTAGCAGCCTATATTGACCTGCCTGGTAACCTAAGCTAAAAAAAGCCAAAGTAAAAATTGTCACAAAGTCAAAGGAAAAGGCAAAAGAACAGGTAAAAAAAAAAAAAAAAAAAAA
>ML683231.1:0-29650 GCA_007922195.1 Podocnemis expansa | reverse complement strand
AGTTGGCTCTCAGATCACCTAGGAGGGCAGATAGTAAACCCCCAGGACAAGCCCCGGAGGTCCTGCCCCTCCGACCTCCATCTTCCTTCCTCCCGTCTCTCTCCTTTGTTCTCCTCTCCATCCAGCTGCCCTGCCCCTGGTCTAAACCGGCCACAACCTGTCACCCCCAGGGGGTCCAGGTAAGGTCGCACTAAAGCCTCTTCCCCCCTAGTGGTACCTATAGTTATCACACCCCTGTGTCCCATCACCAGAATACCATCACCAAAGAACAGGAACAGAAACGAAGAACCACAGTAACCCAAGAGGTTTTCTTACTTCATCACAGGTGGATGATTGCTCATTTTACAGTTTTAATGCCGATGGGTATGAAGGAGTTGTTGTATCACAACATGGCATGGAGAGGAGCATAGACTCTGTGTGGTAGGGGAATGATGCAGAGGCTAAACACTCTGGACCAGGATAATCCATGGTCGTCCACATGGCCAGAGTACCCTTGTACCTAGGAAGTTGGTGACTAGAAACTGACAACAACTTCAATTTTAGTCATTAGCTGGTATGGCCTCAGGGAGCATATTTTCTTTCAGAAGCATCATACCTCGATGTTTCCAAAATTTCCATTCATGTGAAACTTCCACTCTTCAAAATATTTCACGTGAATTCCAATTTCAAGTGGGGCCCATGGGTGGGGCTTATAGTGGGTGTGACATGTGTGGGTGGGGCAAAGGGGCAGGGGCCATGCCAGGCAGGGGCCTGTGCATCCGGTCTTTTTCCTGTCCAGCAACGTCCCTGCTCTGGAAGGTTTAATAATTGACTTGTGTGGCTCTTGAGTTCCCTAAGTTTGGCCACCTGCATTATATAGGAAGGATGATATGCAAATACGAGTGAGTGTGTCTTGTTTAAATCTGTGCTTGTCTGTCCTGGCTGCAGCTAGAGACAACCAACAGTCCTCTGGTTCTGTGCAGTTACTAGATAACCCCACTGAGATGTTTTCCCTTCCAGAGCAGGGGAAATGAAACTTTGGCCCACAATTGTTCTCCAGATAAGTGCTTGGGAAGGTACTTTGTTCACCTGTATAAATGCGGGAGCCAAAAAAATTATAAAACTGGTTGTTGTTTCTACACAAATATCTGTGCCATGCTTTTACCTGCAGGCACCTGGTCCCAGGTCCAGCTGGTGGAATTCAAAGGGGATGTGAAGAAGCCTGGAGACTCTCTGCCTCTCTTGCAAAGCCTCCGGATTTGACTTCAGCAGCTCCTACATGGTTTGGATCCGACAGGCTCCCATGAAAGCGTTGGAATGGGTGACCAAGATTAATCCAGCGCCAAGAGGCTCAAATTGGTGGTATTCCCAGGCTGTCCAAGGGCTATTTGTCATCTCCAGGGACAATTCTAAAAACCTCCTGTATCTGCAAAGGACCAACCTTCAGGCTGAAGACACCACCCACTATTACTGCACAGGCAGAGCGAGAATAAACCCCTTGACTCTAGTACAAAACCCCAGAACTGCGGAACTTCTGGCACCGGCCGCTTGCTCACAGCATTGACACAGGGAAACTCAGCACAGAAGGGGGGAAGACCAGCAGGATGGAGAACTCTGACATCACGAATTAACTCTTTAATGTCCTAGAAATGGCATTTTATTCTTGAGTATAAGCCGTTCTCATGACAAGTGGGGGTATCTCCAAGCGGTGAAGCAGCAAGTAACCATCCTAGAGATTGGGGCTGGAAGGTGTTCAAAGAAGGGCCATCCAGCAACTAAACTGTTAGAGTCAGACTTTTGTCAAGTCTGTCCAGAGAATCCTCTCAGGATGGTGATTCCATCACCTCCCTAGATATCCCATTTCAGTGCCTCACCACCAAGCTAGTAAAAAAGTTTTTCCTAATCTCCAGCCTAGCCCTTTCCCAATGCAACTTGAATCCATTGCTCTTTATTCTCCAACCTGTCCCCACTGACAACAGCCAAGCTCCAACCCCCCCCCCCCAAACCCTTACTCAGGTAGTTGAAGGCTGCTATTAAATCCTCCCTCACTCTTCTCTTCTGCAGACTAAACAAGCCCAGCCCCCTCAATCTCTCCTCATAGTTCACGTGTTCGAGTTCCTTTGGCTCCTTCTGTAAATGGCTAAACCTGCCAGGAAATATGATCTTCTGGTCATGGCACATTTCAGTGCAGGTGGTCACTGCTGCAAAGAGATAGCCAGAGGATTCAGTCCCACCCTCCCCCAGAGGCCTTAGGGGGCCTGGGGCAGATTTAATGTGAGGGGTTCCTCTCACTGTTCCATACATACAACTCATACAGTTATGTACTTTAGCAGATTGCAGGTGAGCTCTGTAGGGGGCCAGGCCAGCTCCCCTGCTACCAGGATATGTATATTTTGTTCCCCCCAAGTCTAGTGTTACCAGGCCACAGCCATTTAGAATGGGTATCAACAACAATTAAAAAGATGCCCGGGCTGCGGGCTGAGCCGGGCGCCCCCAACCCGCCGGCAGTGTTGCCGGTGCAGCCTGGGCTGCGGGCTGAGCCGGGTGCCCCCGACCCGCCGGTGGTGTCGGGGGGGCAGCCTGGGCTGCAGGCTGAGCCGCCTGGCAGGGGTTCACCACCCCCGACCCTGCTGGACTCTGCAGCCCCCTTTCTGGGGTTGCAGCCCCCTTCTGGGGCTGAGGGACAGCCCTCAGCACCCTGGCCAAGGTCCTGAGCATTCCCTGGCTAGGGTGCTGAGGATCCAGTGTTGTGTTGGAACACTTCATTCCGAAACAACATGTTCACACACATTGTTTTGAAACAAGTGTTCTGAAACAAGGTTGTTTCGCCCCCACGTGGGGTTTAACTTGTTTTGAAATGACACAGTTGTTTTGAAACAAGGGCTTCCCCTTGTTTCGAAACAACTGTGTGTCGTGTGAACATGTTTTTTTTGTTTCGAAACAGCGAGGTTGTTTCGAAACAAAAGTGCTGTGTGAAAACAGCCATAGAGGGTCAGAACGATGGTCTATCCAGCCCACTAGCCTGTCCCAAAATGCTAATGCCAAGTGGTCAGAAGGAATGAATAGAACAGCAAGGCAAACCAGGGTGTGGTGGGCACTTTTAAAGATGAGAAAAAAAAATATTGCATGAGCTTTCAGGGAGAAATTCTCACTTCATCAGACAGATGAAGATGGGGAACTTACAGAGGCATCTGACAAAGTGGGATTTCTTCCTCCGAAGGTCATACAAAAAATAAATTTGATAGTCTTTAAAATGTCACCAGTCTCCTTGTTTGTTTTGCTGAACTAGACTAACACAGTTACCCCTTTGCAACGCAAACAATCACCTCAGTGAAGAATTGTTATCTGTTATAAGGATTTTTAGCTGTTGCAAGGTGGGAGATATATAAATAAGTGCGAGCCTTTCCTGCTTTAAGTGCTTTGCCAAGGCTACCCCCAGAGAGAATCTGCAGCCCTTGTTTCCCTTCACTCAGAAACCACCAGAGGACTTAGGGGACCTGGGACAGATTTGATGAGAGGGGCCCCCACACTATTCCATACATACAGCTCATACGGTTATGTAGGGTAGCAGATTGCAGGTGAGCCAGAATGGCTGCTCTCCCAGTTCCACTGCCACCTTGACAGTTGCATTTTATTCCCTGCAAATCCACTGTTATCAGGCCACAGCCTTTTAGAATGGGCATCAACAACAATTAAAAATACACTTCCTAACCAGGGACCCTGTGACCCCCACCCCCGTGGCCCTGACTGAAATCACTAGTGCCCCCCCCCCCCCGCAAGACTTTTTCACACAACACCAAGGGAAAATGAGACTGTGCCTCCATTTATATTCCATTGTAGCAGCCTTGGAAGGTGTCATGGAGAACCCAGAAAAGGTTATTGGATCCCGTTTGTTCACAGCCAGTCAGGACTCTGCTATGGTGGAGCCTTGTCCCGTCCAGCGCGGGTCTCCACACTACCTGTAGCTGGCTCCCAAATCCAGGCTCAGAGGTCTGACTCTTGTTCTGGTCTCCCTTGGGGGGGGCAGGGGTTCCTCCCTCCACGAGGGTCCCAATAGTCCCAATCAGCAGTGACGCTCAGCCACTGTAGAAATCAGAGGGTTTATTAGCAATCCAGTTTCCACAGCAGCTAGGACATTTGGGTCTCAGATCAACCAGGAAGTCTGACAGTAAACCCCCATGAGGTGCCCCGGAGATCCTGCCTCTCCGACCTCCATCTTCCTTCTCTTCCCTCTTCTCTCTTTGTTCTCCTCTACATCCAGCTTCAATGTCCTTGGTCTAAACTGGCCACAACCTGTCACCCACAGGGGGTCCAGGTAAGGTCGCACTAAAGCTTCTTCCCCCCTAGTGGTACCTATAGTTATCACACCCCTTTGTCTCATCACCAGAATACCATCACCAAAGAACAGGAACAGAAAGAAGAACCACAGTAGCCCGAGAGGTTTTCTTACTTCATCACAGAAGGTATTTTCCCCACTAGATGGTTAAGACCAGAGTCTGAGGAAGGTTCTGTGTGTGACAATAATGCATGTTTATTCCCAGGTGTGCTGTCACTCATTCAGCTGGGGGAAGCCAGACGGAATGGGAAACAGCCCAAGACTCTCTCATATTGACCTGCACAACCTCAGGATGCAACACCAACAACTGCTGGATGCGCTGGGTCCATCAGGCTCCAAGGCAGGGGCTGGAGTGGGTATCAGTGATTAATGGAAAAACAGTACATTGCGGAAATGTTGTGAAAGGGCGATTCGCCACCTCTAGAGATGGCTCAAAAGAGCTGATGAACCTGCTACTGAGCAGTCTGAAAATGCCGCGGTGTGAGTTACTAGGCGATAGACACTCTGAATGGGAGCCAGTCCCAGCTCAGACAGATACCTCCATTTGCTGTCAGGAGAGGAAGTTACAGCTGGTTTGACGCTGGGTCTCTGGGGACTGGAACTCATGAAGGAGAACACAATTCGTATTTTAGTCTAATCTAATTCAGGGAAAACAAATATACTAGCTAAATGTTGTGATTTGGGACCCTTTGCCTCAAAATTTTTATTGCATTATTTAATACAGTGTAAGGGAAATTGTTTCTGCAGAAATCTCTTTTGCAAAGTTCCTACCTCCAAAAGAGAGGGGCAAACAAAACGAAAGTACAGAACTACTCGTACAGACGCTATTACACTGATGCAGTATAGCTGTACTCTGGAGGCTTAAAAGGCAGTTCAGCTGGTTATATACTTGTCTGACTCCCTCCCTCGTAGGCTGGTTCATCTTTATTGGCTTCATCAGTTAACTAGTAGGCAAAGAGCCTGCGGCTACAGTAAAGGAAATCATATTAGGGAGCCATTAAAAAGAGCATCAGTACCTACCACATTCCTCTCTTGAGCTCATTGAAGTAATCTAGCTAAAAAAAACAAGGAATCCTGTAGCACTTTAAGACTAACAGATTTATTTTTCGCATGAACTTTCGTGAGAGAAAATCCCACTTCGTCAGATGCTTCGAAGTGGGATTTTGTCCCAGAAAAGCTCATGCGAAAAATAAATCTGTTAGTCTTAAAGTGCCACACGACTCCTTGTTCTTTTTTCTTTTTTTTTTTCCTGGACTAGACTAACACGGCTGTCCCTTTCGAAATTAATCTCGCTAGCCAGCTGTCACTCAGCACAATGGTTGGTGTTTTCATCGGTCTAATCACTATACACACTCTCTACCTATTCGTATTTCCTGCCTCTCCCATGTGTTTTCTGAGCTGGACCTGGTATCTGAGGAGAGGTAAAACATTATGTTCAGCCTATGGTGGGATAGACTCTGATGTTACAGTCACCCCAGGCTGACAAACTAGGGCGAGTTTGTCTCCCCCGCCCCTGCACTGTCCGAATCAGTCAATGTCACCCCACAGAGATTTTGCCTGTCCAGCGTGGCCTGCTCCTCTCTTCTCAATATGTAGCACACAGCTTTCCCCCACAGCCACCTTCACCCCATACAGACACCAAAAGGCGTCGGCTTCTCCCCCCTTTATAACCAACAGAGCAGGGCTTTTCACAGCCCCACTCACCCCATCGACGCCGAAACAGCAGGGGCCGCCTCGCCTCGCCTCTATGCTTAAATTTGCTTTAATTGCAAATGATCACTAGGGCACTCTGAAAGACCCTCCCATCTCCCCCCCCCCAACAGCAGGACTTGTTCCTCTCTGTACCCTTTCTCAGACTCCCCCTTCGTCCTCAGGCCACTGCCCTTCTTGAAATCTCTCCCTCTGGCCGGGTGGGGGTGGACCCCATATTTCTACTGCCATAGCCCCTCCTGTCAGCCGTCTGCAAAACTCAGAAACCTCCCTCTTTCTATAAAAAGCTACCAAGCCCTCTCTCTAAACACAGAGTCCCTGAGTCGGCTCACGGAATCTAGTTCAGCTCCGACTTGTCCCAGTTCCACTTAAAAACCGCCCCACTGCTATGTTACCCCCGCTGTACATAGTCCTTGCACTGGCCTGCTTATCAGGTACTTTGGATTCCCATTTGCTCCTTCTAGGTGTTTATGTGAACAGACCCTGTATAAATATGCTGGTTTTGATTTTTAATGTTATTCTTCTTTTATTTCCCCCAGGGGCCCGATCGCAGGTGGTTCTGACCCAGTCGGGTGCAGCACTGAAGAAACCCGGAGAGTCTCATCAACTGCAATGTGCCACCAGTGGATTTACTCTTAGCAGCTACGGGATGGGCTGGGTCAGACAGCAGCCTGGGAAGGGGCTAGAGTGGTTGGTCTATTACTATGATTCCTCTAGCAAGTACTATGCCTCCTCCATCCAGGGGCGATTCACAGCCTCCAAGGACAGCTCCAACTTCTATTTGCAAATGACCGGTCTGAAAGCCGAGGACACCGCTGAGTATTACTGTGCGAGACACACAGTGAGGGGAAGTCGGTCTGAGCGCAGACAAAAACCTCCCTTTGTGGTCAAAAGGGAAAGTCCCAGCCGGTGTAACACTTACAGGCTGACTCGGAAAACCCTGGGTTGAATTCAGAGCCAGTTGCCAACCTTTCCTCTGAGGATGATTCTCACTAGATGACCACAGTTGCTGTAACACTGACTAGGACACAAAAGACAGCTCTAGACATGAAAATTTCCCCCTTCCCACCCTGAATTTTTACCCTTAGGCCTTACAGAAATTGTACCCTAATCCCTCCCTTAAACCTAATCCCTGTTATACCCACCTTCATAATCTCATCCATAACCCCACCCTCAATGCTCTGATATCTGTCCATTCCTCTAGGTACATGTTGTAGCCTGTATTTGCCTCACTTTAAATCTCACTCAGTAAACTTTCCTCGTCAGGAATAGTAGCAGAATAATTTTTACTATATTCAGGGTCTTGCTTTATCATTTCTTCACAGCTCCAGACCACACCCATCACTAACAATGGGAAAACGAGGAGGAGGAAGTTTACAGCGAGTGTAGGTAGAAGAGGTGAGACTCTATAGCAGGCTAAGTCCACCAGTGTTATAACAAAGCAATTAATTACTTGATGCATTTTCAAAAGAGGGGCCTTCAGATACGATATGGATGTGACATGCCAGACACTGCTCACGATCAGTGTGCCAGACATGAGGGAGCCTCGTATAAACTTGCGGGAAGATTTTACTGTTACATGTCAATATTGACCTTTCCACAGTGTCTGCCCTCCGACACATATTATTTGGGAACCAGTTCAAAAAGAAGGATTTTATTTACAGAAGAGGTTTTAGAGGGAACGGCAAGAGTTAGGTCTTTAATTTCCATCCATGCCGGAAACCAGCACTTGCTGAGCACTCAAATCCCCTAGGTTCCCTTGAAAATCGCAGCTCCAGAGAAGGGTCAGAAGTGTAGAAATGTGGCTTTCACTGTATTTAACACAGATATTGCTGTAAAGGAGCATTTGAGGTGAAAGAAAGCTGCCAACGAACTTCCAAGGATGGCTTTGCTGATTTATAAAAGAACCTGCCAGAGACCCTCAGTGTCCGAAAATTTGTGAGTGCCAGTGGGAACTGGGCATCTAACTGATCTATTGAAAGTGAAGGCTGCAGCTCTAGTTCTGACATGGTTTACAAAAAGACAAGCATTCACACACATCGGCTTCCAATGATCACAACTAGTTTAACCAGCATCTCTCATGCTGTGCAGCCAAACATTTTTGCCTTTCCAGGCCTGATGCCAACGCACTAACACACTTCAGAGGAGGCATTTGTCTTGATCGCTACAGACTTTAAAGTCATAGACGGCATTTCTTGACACCTATGGAAGTAGAAATATGAGGAAAGTGGAGCCTGCTGTTGTCAGTGGTAGTAGATGGCAGAAGTAGAAGCAATAGTCTCATCTTGGGGTGCAGGGTCCACTCTGGAAATAAGGAAAATCCTTTCCCTGGGAGTGTGGTGAAGCATTGCAGTGGGTTACCTAGGGAAGTGACAGAATTTCCGTTCTTAGAGGTTTGGAGACCTGGAATGATAAAACCCTGGCTGGGAGGGGTGGGTAGGTCGTGCTTTGAGGTGGGTTGGACAAGATGATCTCCCCCAGTCCTTTCTGAAGTTCCAAAGGGGCAGCTGTGTCAGTCTAGTTCGGTAAAAAACAATAAGGAGGCCTGTGGCACATAGAGATGAAGGAAAGCATCTATTGAATGAGATTTCATAGAAGAAAACCATACTTCCTCAGATGATTTCTCCCAGGAAAGCTAATGCAATAAATAAACTGGTTAGTCTTCAAGAGCCACAGGCCTCCTTGTTTGTTTTTCTATGATTTTATGCTATACAGAGTGAAAGTGGGCAGCCTGACTCTCATCTGAGCTCTCTCCAATCCAGGTGGCTTATGACTGTAATATATGGTGAGATATGCAAATAGCTGTGACACTTTCCTGCACAGAAAATCAAACATGGATTCCTTTGGCACTTTTAAACTAGCACATTTATTTGTTGCATGAACTTTCATGGGAGAAAATCCCACTTCATGAGAGGCTTTCAGGATGAAGCACTTAGAGAATGGGAGGAAAATAAATTCAGGAAATGTAAGTCATGGGATCAGGTCACACTGTAACAGTAAATTGAAGCAATAGTTTAAATTCAAAGAGTGGAGAACAGTGTGTAGAGGGAGGTGAGGTCAAATCACTTATTGCTATAAAAAATGAGACCCCTAGTTAGCGGTTGGTGGTGGGTCCCAATCTCTGTAGGATGGAGTGCCTGGTGTAGTGTTTGCAGACTGAGGGTGCTCACTTTGGGCCATCCCATAGGTGCCTGGTGGGCGCACATTCACTTCCTGGGATGGATTAGGGGTGTGGACTCACTCAGGACTCAGAGGTGAGTAGTCACCCGGAAAAGAGGAGTTCAGGAGTGGGGATCAGAGGTGACAGCTGCACACAGCACCAGAACCAGGGAGCAACGTGTCACATGCAGACGCTGGGGAAGGGATTTACTGAAGGGTGGCACTCCTGCTCCAAAGCCATGAAAAGAGACACAACATGTCTGCCCTCAACACACCACTCCCAGCTGTAAGGGTACAAACAGGTGCTGTAGACTTCACACTGCCTCCCCAGGGAGCTCAGGGAGCAGATGTCTAGGGGTATTTCAGTGGAGCAGGATAAAAGACCAGGTGCATACACCTCACGCTTTGGATGGCCCCAGAGACACACTCCATAGGGGTTCTTCAGCTTAAGGGTTCCTCCTTCTCCCAGTGCAGTGAGAAAAGAAGCTGAGCCCTGAGTGAGTGGCCATGCTGAGCTCTTAGTAAGGACTGTTAACAGGAGGATAGGGGCCAATAATTTCTCAGTTACCTTTTTCTTGACCAGCGTAATAACTCCTGTGCACACTCCACTCCCTTGTAGAAGGGCCAAAGCCCCTATCCAGAGACACCTAAATATTAGTTGTTTTGCTGAACCAGACTAACAGGGCTACCCCTCTGGAGCTATGGGGACATTGAGCGCTATATTTGGGTCTAAAGCCCAGATCTGTAGTGCCCCCCAAAGGGAAAAGAATCATGAATGTGAGTTTCAGGCCCAGAGACCGGCTGAAAATGTGCAAGTGGAGATGAATCCAAACCTAAATATGACTCAAAGGGGATTATACATGAAGTATTAAAGAGGATATTAACTGGAAAATGAATATGCCCTGGGCTACAAATAGGTTTATAAAGGGAACCAGAAACAGCTATCGGTAATGGATGGGAATGGCAGAGTGACCTGGAATGGAATAACGACGTAGGTGGAGAAAGGGAGATACCGAAAAAGAGCAGAAACATCAATGCTGACTAATAACTGCGCTATTGCCTGGCCTGTTCCGGTAACCCAATTCCTCCCCTCTGCTCTAATGGGTAATTTTTCAGCTTCAATCAAGAGCAGCCACCTCCGAGGACATTTTTCACTCCCCAGGGCTGGATCCGACATTGATGCTGAGACTGCATCTCCTGCCAGAGATATGCAAAGTTCAGGAATCTTGGTTCCTGGACAGAAAGAGGGGAAATAAATAAATAGCCACTGCCAGCAAGGAGAGAGTCCGGGATTCAGTAGGAATTGAACCTGACACTCACCCTCCCCCAGATCCGCTCCAGAAAAGCTCTATCACTGTGTTAAACTGCTTTGCACAGTCCCTGCGCTGACCTGCCTCTTACAAACCGCACATCCATTGACCCAGCCCAGAGATGCCGGGCAATCAGATGTTCAGGGTTAAGAATAACCCCGTCGTTTTCCAAACACAGCTGGAATTATTCGCTGCCAGCGGCACACTGGGGCTGACAGAAACTGGTCCCCAGTTGAACAAAAAGTCTACAACACTCTGCTCTGGACAAATTCACCTTCCTGGCATTGTGATATGGACTGTGCCCTTAAGCTGCATGGCAAGCACTTTCCTTATCTTCACTAACAATCTGTAACCTGGCCAGCTCCATGCTGAAAGTTTTTGGCCTTCTGATCATAGCACATATCAGAAGAGCGGGTCACTGCTGGGAAGACCAATGAGTGCCACAGTGCCCCGGGGACTCTTTACCCTACAGCTAGTGATTTCCAACCCAAGACCGGGAAGCTCGCCCCAGTCACTCACCCCACCCAGCAACATCCTACTTTGCATGGGGGAAAGGGCTTCAGAGCTGATTCTCCCACTAGCTTTAAGGTAAAGAGAACAGGTTTCATTCAGAAACCTAAATCCCACAGTAAATACCTGCTCATCTACTAATGTGATCTATGCCATCATGTGCAAGAAATGCCCCAACACCTTAAATATTGGACAAACAGGACAATTGCTCTGTAAGAGATGGAATGGGCACAGAGCTGATATCAGAAATCAAAGAACAAAGAAACCAGTTGCTGAGCACTTCCATCTCACTAATCACTTGATGATGGATTTGTTAACGACTGTCATTAGAGATGTACCTGGGACATCAAGACTTCAAAGAGAAACAGCTGAACTCGAATTAATATGCAAGCTAAATTCTGTGAAAGCAGGACTCAGTCGAGACTATGGGTTCTTTTCCCATTACAAAGGGTAATTTGACTTCAGGCTTCCCATGGCTTGAACCTGTAAACTGCTCTGATTTGCTGCTACTTTATGACCTGATCCTATGTTTTACACCCCCTTGCATTTAGTTTCATTCCTTTCTCTAAGTTCACCTATCTTCGAAGCATCTGAGGAAGTGGGATCTTCTCCCACGAAAGCTCATGCAAAAAATAAATCTGTTAGTCTTAAAGTGCCACACAACTGCTTGTTGTTTTTTTACTGGACTAGACTAACACAGCTATCCCTTTGGAGGCTGAAGATTTGCCATCGGGGATCGAGGGGCCCTTAGTATGGCCACATGAGCCATGGGTGCAGGGGATGGGCCGCATCTGCCACAATGAGGACGGGAACCTCTACACCCCCAACATTGATGTTATGCGGGGGGAAGAAGGTGCCCACCTCCATGCCCCGGTACGGGGCAGAGTTACGGAGGACCCTGGCATCATGGGCGCTCCCTGGTCATCCCACATAACAGTTCTGGAAAAGGCCCCAGTGGTCCACAATGGCCTGCAAGATAATCAAATCATAGGGCTGGAAGGGACCTCGTGAGATCATCAAGTCCAACCACCTGGGAATTGAACCCAGGACGTTCTGCATGTTAAGCAGAGGTGCTAGCCACGACATTTTACCCTATGGGGGGGAATGGTACCCCCTTGTGGTGTTGGTACTCCACAGCTCTGTGCTCTGAGGCTCGCATGGGGATATGCATGGTGTCCAGGATCCCCACACAACTGGGAAAACCCAGTGTGGCTATGCTGGGAACGGTGTCCTGAAGCTCCCCTTGGGTGACCAGGCGTTGCAGCAGGATCCGGTTGATGGCCCTGGTGACCTCTAAGAGAATGTTGTCAGTGGTGGACCTCCCGATGCCGAAGAGGTGCGCCACAGACCTATGTGACTCCGGAGTGGCCATCTTCTACGGGGCGATGGCCACTCTTTTGTCGACAGGGATGGTAGGCCTCATGGTGGTGTCCTTTCGGCACAGCAGCGGGGTGAGTTCTGTGACCAGGAGGTTGAAGCTGGCCCTGCTCATGCAGAAGTTCCAACGCCACTGGTTGTCCCCCCAGGTTCGCAGCACTACCCGCTCCCACCAGTCTGGGCTGGTCTCCCGGGCCCAGACCTGGCGAGGCACAGAAGCGGGCAGGCGCAGTAGCTCTGCTTTGCAGCCCAGCTGGATGACAGCCTCAGGCACAGGCTGGGCACCATCTGGGTCTGCAAGCAGAGTGTCCCACATCAGCAGGACACTCTCCAGGTGGGCAGAGGGTCTGTGTGTTGCACGGCGCTGGCTGGCAAGGGGGCAGGGGAAGCCCCCCTGACCCCTGCAGAAGTGGTGGGGGGCAGGGGAAGCCCCCCGCCCATGGCCGAAGTGGCAGGGGGCAGGGGGAGCCCTGTGCCCGCAGCTGAAGTGGCAGGGGGCAGGAGAAGCCCCCCGCCCCCTGCAGAAGCGGTGAGGGGGGCAGGGGAAGCCCCCCCACCCCGGCAGGAGAGGGGGGTGAGCACCCGGGAACCCCAGGGGCGGGGTGCCCTGGGCTTGGGGGCAGCCCCTCAGCGGGGTGAGCTGCCCCTGGAGTGGCCACCCCACGGGTACTGCAATCATCTTGACTGGGCTGCAGGGCTGGCAGTTCCCCCACAGCCTGGGCGGTGAGCAGAGCCCTGGGGGTGCCCCAGCCAGCTTCCCCCCCTCTTTCCCTTGCCAGGGGTAGGGGGGGTGAAAGGGGATGAGGCACCCATCCCCCCTGCTTCCACCTGCTTCCAGCAAGGGGAAGCAGGGGGGAAGCCAGCTGGGGCACCGTTGGACCCCCTGAGCTCAACTCAGCACCCTGACCAGGGTGCTGATCCCTGGCCAGGGTGCTGAGGTGGGGGGGGAAGGTCCTTTTTATTTTGAAACAATCCTTGTTTCGAAATAACATGTCGGGTATGTTTACACGGCACTTTTATTTCAAAATAACACTCATTATTTTGAAATAAAAGAAATTAGGTCTACATGACATTTTCTTATTTCGAAAGGATGGATCCCATCCTTTCGAAATAAGAATCGTCGTTCCGAAAATGTAAAACCTCGATGTTTTCGAAAAGGCCGTTATTTCGGAAGGGATATTTTGAAATAACACTGTTTAGACTTGTTGTTTTGAAACAACAGGTCCAAACGGCTTTATTTCGAAATATTCCTCCTGAAATAACAGCTATTTGGATTGCAGGCTTTCCCTTAATTCGAATTAACATTTTGTTAATTCGAATTAACTTATTTCGAAATAAGGATTTTATTTCGAAATAACTCATTTTGAAATCCTTATTTCAAAATAACCGTGTGTGTAGACATAGCCATCCAAACAGCGTTATTTTGAAACAACTGGTTCTGAAATAACCCTCCTTTCGAAAGCAAAGTGGTTTAAGCGGTTTCAAAAGGAGGGCTCTTGTTTTGAAATGAGGAGCTCCCTCCTTTCGAAAGAAGAAAACGTTGTGTGGACATAGGGACTTTTATTTCGAAGCAGCCAACCCGGTGTGGACATACCCTAGGTGTCCTCTCCTAGTTGCCGTATCTGGGGGGGGGGGTTCGAGGAAGGTACACTCGGCCACTGCTTACGAGTGAGGGTGTAAGGAGAATTGACTACTATTGTTTGTGAGGTGAGCTTAAGACAAGGGTTCCTAGGGTAGGAACCCTGGTCATCACTGAGATCACCACGAGGTAAGGGTGTGGAGCCGTAGTTCCCATGAGGGAGGGGAGTGGGTTGAGGTGGGCCGTTCATTGTGGCACCCCTTGAAGGCTAAGATCTGCCCTGGCTAAGCAGATGTATCCCCCTCGATGAGTAGGAGGTATTCTCGTCGAATTGGGGTCAGGTCACAAAGGTTGGTATGTGTTGAGCCAACGATATGCGACCAGAGGTATTCTCCTTCCCTTGACCCAGACTCAGGACGGCCGACCTGAAGGAGGCATTAGGGTCACAGGCGCAGTCCTGTGTCTGGGTAGGTTTCGAATATGCACATCTCGGAGCCTCTGCAGCGGTGCTGGGGCTACAACGAGACGTGTCTCTTATCCCAGGCAATAGTGTTGGCGTGGAAGATGTGGGGTTAGAAGGATGTCCGGGAAGGGAGAGGAGGTAAGGGGCGGTTCTCCATGTTTGTTCGAAGTAGTCTCTGCTTAAGGGATGTGGGACTAGACTACGGTACCTAGGTACCGTTGGTGCAGGCATGGGCGTCTTTATGTTGTCGGGGCCGTGTCGCCCCCAGATCAGAGGTCTGCTGATGCAGTAGCAAATGGGAAAAGGCTGGGGGGGGAGATGGTTCCCACCGAATCCTGTTCTCTTTCCATGGGGAAAAGGGTGTGTCGACCATGTACGACATTGATGCCCTGATGCCTCTATCCCCAAGGTTGGAAAGTGGAGTGGCGGCGAGTTGGGTGGGCTCCTCCCTGCAGAAGAAGGGGGCAAAGACCCAGCCTTTGCTGCGGATAATGCAGTGGAAGGAAGCTCCCCTGTGGTCCCACTATGGGAGAAAATGGGTGGGAATTCAGGGGCAAAGGAAACTAAGTCGGAGGGGTGGGTCCATGGGGGAGCAGGCCAAAGTATTTGGCCTCTCCTCAGGGATCTCGAGCTGTGCCCACCACTGATAGGATTTCTAGGGGAAGCAAAGCATCCCCCTCGAAGGGCAGGTCGAGGACCACCTGCTGTGCATTAGGGGGTGCTCTAGCCTCCCTAAGCCATGCCACCCTGCGGATGGTTACTGCCAAGGCCATGGTGCAAGCGGCTATGTCCACCGCATCACGTGCTGAAAGGAGGAGATCTTGGGAGATTACGGTGCCTTCCTCCAGAAAGGCATCATACTCCTCTCTGGCCTCAAGTGGGAGGAGGCTTCTAAACTTTGCAAGTGACTCCCACACATCCAGCAAGTACCTGATGGTTATAGCTTGGCTGTTTGCCACTCGCAGTTGGAAGGCCGATGAGAAGTAGACCTTACGGCCCAACAGGTCCAGTTCCCTGGCTTCCCTGGAGGATGGGAGGGGGTCACTGGGGGGCTTCCTGGGGCCCATCGCCATCTGGACCACATCCCTTGGGAGAACTGGTGGCCAGTGAAAGAGGGAAAATCTGACTTGGACACCCGATATTTAATGCTCGCTGTGTCCGAGACCAGGGGAACAGAACTTGGGCTCTGCCACTGGAAGCATGTGAGGTCCCATACGCTCGGGTGGGGTGGAACTGCTAAGGGTTCCATTGAAGCAAAGGCTAGCCTGAAGAGGGTATCGGGGGGGGGGGAGGCTGAAGGGCTGCACCTCCGTGCCTAAATGGGCCGTAGCCCAGTGCAACAAATCAAAATGCACCAACAGGTTTCCTGTGTAAGACCCCGGTGCTGGAGAGAGGGCTGTACCAGGAGCTCGCTGTGGTGGAGAGGGAGTTCCTTGAGGGGACCATTCCTGCGGCCTGAAACGGAAGGGCGATGGGGCCGAGGTATTGTGCCAAGGCCGTTTGGAGTCCCTGGAATGTCCGTCCTCTGGGCTGGAGCAGGGGAAAAGGACTGGGACTCCTGGGGCGGTACTGGTGACGACGGGGTAGTATCAGCCCCCACTGGAGTGGAAGGCGGGGTCTGTGTGGTGAGGGCGAAAGCCCAGGGTGGATCCAGGCCTTTAATATGAAGGCTGGTTTGCCCCTTCTGCTTGAGAGTGGGGCAGGGGGTGTCAGGAGTAGCAGGAGGGCTCGTGCAGTTTCCACCGCTTCCGGGGTGGATGGGAAAAGGAGTGACTCCATTTGGCCCTGTGGAAAGTCCTCGCCTGGGGAGGGAGAACTGCCTGGGTGGAAGGAATCCCGCTCTTGTGGCACTGGGCTATGGCGAGCCTATGGTGCCGAGGGTGAAATTGGCTGGTGCTGGGGTGAGCTCAGCACCGGCGAGGTCAGACTGTACTGAGCCATTGGTGCTGGAGATGATGTGGAGTGGTGCCAGGGCGATCCCAGTACCAGCGGTGCAGACTACCTGAGGGCGACCTCAAGCAGTGCCAAGGTGCCGGAGTGGGCACTCAGGTTGTGTGGCAGCGGTGATGGCTACCGGTGGTGCGGTGCCGCATAGGCTCCAGTGCCGAGCTGGGTCTTGGTGCCGGGAAAGAACCCAAAGCCTCAGGTGAAGGGTGCCGGACTTCCTCAGAGGCTAGGGTGCGGCAACACTGTTCTCTCCTTGATGATTCTAGGTTTGAAGGAGAGACAGATGGAACAGGCTGAGACCATGTGGCCTTTGCTCAGGCGCCTGAGGCCCCCCCTGTGGGGGTTGTCCCAGGGGAAGGCCTTGCCGCACTTGGCACAGGGTTTGAACCCTGGCATGGTCGTTGAGATGTTCCAGTCTGACAGTGGGGAACTCTTGTGGTGGAGTTAAATCCATGAAGAGAGGCTCCCAGCTGGCCAGTAAGCTGAAGAAAAGGACAGGCTGCTTGCAGTTTGCAAGGAGCAGACATTCCAAATCAGACACGCAAGGCAGAAGAAATGAAACAGAGGAGGGGTCAGGAGGCAGCTGTACATGTAGCCACGGGGTGGCGTGAGGGGCAGAGGCCACCTACCCTCTCCTGACAGGCCAGGACAAGTTTTTTCTGACAAATCTGGTGGTTCGGCACGGAGACACCTATTACTGAATGCATCCAAACAGCTCTCGAAGAAGAAGGAGTCTTTATTGAAAGTGAACTGAGAGAGAGGGAACCAGGCAGACAGATTTTCTTAGCACCTAAACAACCTTCCTATTTATCACCATGACAACCCCAATGACCTTAGGTAATCCAAAACACCACATTTCTGATCAGAGATGCTCCAGGTTAAGACTCCCTCCTTCTGTTCTGGACCCTTCGGAGAGCTGAGCCCTGACTGAAGACCATTGGGAAGGCTGAGTGCTGGGGAAGGATTATGGGCTGGAAGGAGTGGCTCACTGATCTCTCTCTTCCCTTTGGAGCTTGGTAATTGTCCATGGTTGAAATTCACCTCTTTGCAGAGTGGGGTCCTTGTAAGCTCCCCTCCCCCCCACTGCCTGCTAACTAGCCAATTTGTCCTCTGCTGCAGGCTTCTATTCTCCATTTGCACAGGAGTGACTTATATCCTATTCCCACAGCACTGGCTCTCTCTTCTCAGACTATTTATCAGTGATTACAGAATTATATTCAATGTTACAGAGATGAAACAGACATTTCTCCTTCAAGTGCTGCTCACATCATTCAGTTACAGATGTCTACGTGCCACAGCACACAGTAGCTTGGAAAGTCTTCAGCATTAGCCTGTCAGGTCAGGGTACACGGCCAACGCCCCCTCCATGCCGTGACTGCGGCTATATAGGTGACCATGACCCTGACCTTCCCAGATCCTTTTTCCACCATCAGCTTTGGTTTCGGATCAGTGTAAACTTGAGAAATGCAAGTGCCTGTCTTTCGCACAAAATTCAAGATGCTTGGTTTCAAGCTGTGCTTAGGGTGCTGCAAGGCTTTTCCGATTGACCACCCACATGAGAAATGCCCTGTTTGCCTGGGTGAGTCCCACCTCACGGCGGAGTGCTCCATTTGCTGATCCTTCAAGTGGAGGACTCAGTTAGAAAGGGAGCGCCACCTTCTCTTGATCTCGGGGAGTGGAGCTACCACCCCAGAAACTGGCTGAGCCACAAGCACTCTGCTGCACCCCTGACTGGCCCAGGCTCAGGATACCCACACCGATCATTGGTACCAGGCTTGAAATCTCGACCCAACACAGTACAACCCCAGCACCGAGCTCGTCCATCACCAGGCAGCCTCTCAGCTGTCCCAAGAAGGGTACCGGCACAGGGAACCCCAACGGCCCACCATGGGCATCAAAACCCATCTCCAGTGCAGAAGAAGAAGAAAAGGACCATAGTGGCACCACCTTCATCGGCACCGCAGGGCCCAATACCACCCCCCACAGTACCAACGGCAATCCCAGTACCGACGGCAAGCCCAGTACCGACATCAAGCCCGGTACCACCAGACACGGTGCTGCCAGGCATGGTAACGCCAGCCAATTCAATGCCGATACCGGTACCGGCATGTAGCCCGACGCCGGGACCAAGCACGGCAGCTCCCAGCCCTCCACCAGTACCACAGTCTGGTACAGAGGGGCAAGAAACCCCACTCCATTGCTCCTCTGATGAGCTTTCAGTATCGGGCTCCCGGATATCAGGAGGAGGGTCTTCCAGATTGTCCTCTGAGGACCGCTTCCTTCCCCCACAGGAGGAGCATCTGAGGAAGAGGCTTCACAAGATCTCCATATGCCTGAGCTCAGTGAGGTCAAAAAGACCACGGACACAGGGAGAAGTTTCTGCTCCCCCCATAGCACCTACACCTCTAGCGAGATCACCTCAAAACGAGTGGACCCTTGATTGGCTGAGCACAGAAACCAATGACGTCTCCTCTCACTATGCCCGGTCACCACTGCCAGATTCCTCGGATTTCTCCGATGACGAGCCTGACCATGACTCTACACAATGTAGTAGATCGTGGGGCCAATCCTCCTCTTCACCTGATGAGTGTCTAATTGACATGTCCGCTGACCACGAGGGAGACCCTCACATTGAGCAGGACCTCCTCCACTGTATGGTGGTGAACCTAAAATTGAAATTAGGAGTAACCCAGAAGGAAGAGGACTCCCTCTTCAATGCATGCCGTAGAGCCCCTCCATCAACGGTGGCAATCCCCTTGCACTGGGGAGTATACCACATTGTCTAGGAATGCTGACAAATGCCTTTCTCGATTCCACCAGTGTTCAAAGTTGCGGATAAGAAATACTATGTCTCTCCAGAGGGGTTCTCTTTCTTATTCTATCATCCCACTCCAGGGGCCCTGGTGGTGAATGCTGTAAACTAGAGAGAGAGAGACAGGGACAACTGAACTCCATGCCCAAGAACAAAGAAGCAAAGAAGCTCGACCTCCTGGAAAGGAAAGTTTATACCTCCACTGCCCTTCAGCTATGTATTTCCAACCATTCAGCCTTAATGACATGCCACATCTTCAACCTGTGAGAGGCCATGCAAAACTTTCGCATTGCCATCTCTGAGGAGCACCTGAGAGATTTCAAAGCCTTGCTCGAGAAGGGAGAGAGGGCATCCAGGGATGCTCTGTTGGCAACCGGTGACTCAGTGGATACAGCCGCCCGCACTATGGCCTTCGGAGTCATCACTTTGAGGGTCCAGACCTCTTTGGCCCATCCACGGACACAAAGCCCCATGATATGAAACACTCGAAGGCTATGCTTTGATCCCTGGGGACATACACTCTGCAACCCAACAGGTGCTCAACGAGACCACATCAACATCTCCAACAGCAGCTACAGCAGCAGCTTCAAATGCAGAGTCAGTTTCCAAGATCCCTCCAGTTTCCCCAGCGCCACCTTGGGGACCTAGATAAGGACAAGAACCGCTCAGGTAAAGGGGGAAAACTCAGTTCCTCACAGTCTGGAAGGCATGGGCAGGGATCTGACCACTCGTCTGACTGTAAACAGCATTTTTAACGATCCCCTTGAGGGCACAGCTCCCCCGTTTTCCACCCACCGCCTGCGCCACTTCGCCCCCTGGTGGACTCATGTCACATCAGACCAGTGGGTCCTCGACACAGTGGTGCAAGGATGCCATTTTCAGTTCCTTTCAATACCGTGGGACAGTAAACTTCCCCCTCGTGCAGCACTGAGGAACCGAGAACTGTTAAGCAGGCTTGAGGCCGAATGTCAAAAACTCCTCTCCCTCGGGGCCATAGAAAAGGTCTCCAAATGAGAACAGGGCAAAGGGTTCTACTCCCCCTACTTCTTGGTCCTCAAAACCAGTGGGGACCTATGGCCTATTCTAAACCTGAGAGCACTAAACAAATACATAAAGAGAATAAAATTCCTCATGGTTTCCCTGCCCCAGATTGTTCCCTTCCTGTCCCCAGGAGACTGGTTCATAGCCCTTGACTAAAGGACGCTTACTTTCACATAGCCATCCAACCCCAACACAGAAGCTTTCTCAGGTTCGTGGTGGCAGGGGACCACTACAAGTTCACTGGTTTCCCCTTCAGGCTATTGCTAGCTCCCAGGGTGTTCACAAAACATGTGGCACCGGTTGCAGCATTTCTACAAAGGAGGAGCATAAGAATCTACCCCTACCTAGACGATTGGCTTATAGTGGGCAAGTCAAGTCGCCAAGTGCAACATCACGACGACCTGGTAGTAAACTTCTGCAGGTTTCTTGGCTTCTGCATAAACACAGAGAAGTCAAAGCTCTGCCCCACTTAGGACATAGAATTCATAGTGGAGCAACTAAATGTCCAACAAGGCACGGCGCCCTTGCCCCTGTCAAGATTTCGGTCCATTTGCACCATCATTACGGAACTGCAAGCGCCGGGTCTAACCACAGCTCGCCGGTGCACGCAGCTTCTAGGTCACATGGAGGCTGCCACCGCGGTAATCCAGACAGCACACTTGAGGATGAGACCCTTCCAACTCTGGTTCTCCACGATATTCCATCCATGGAGAGACCATCTGGACAAGGTACTCTCAGTCCCCCAGAGTCCCTCCAAATTTGGAGGGATTTCCACTTTGCGATGCCAGGTATTCCATTCAGGGACTCCAAGCCCTCAGTGACCCTGATAATGGACGCTTCGGACTCAGGTTGGGCAGTTCACCTATCCAGGAGCCTCACCACACAGGGTCTTTGGAGCCTCGAAGACAAACTCCTCCACATAAATATGAAGGAGCTTCGGGCCATCAGATTGGCCTGCATGACCTTCCTCGACAAAATCCGTGACAGAACAGTCCAGGTCCTCACAGACAATACAAAGGCTATGCTTTATACCAACCAGCAAGGGGGGGGGTTGCTCTTCGGCCCTATGCAAGGAGGCGTGCAAGCTTTGGCAATTAGAGATAGATCACTACTTTACTCTGGTCACCTCTCACCTACCCAGGGTGGGCAACGGCTTAGCGGACTCACTCAGCAGAAAACCCATAGGAAATCATGAGTGGTCCCTTCACAACAAGGTATTCTCCTTGCTGACAAACAGATGGGAACCCCCTCCCCCCCCAGGCGGACCTGTTTGCCATGGAACAAAACTGCAAATGTCCTCAGTTTTGTTCCCTCGGGGGTTGGGAGGAGGGCTCTCTCAGCGACACTTTCTGCCTCAGTTGGTTGGGGGCCCTGAGCTACACCTTCCCACCAATTCCCCTAATCCACAGAGTGCTACTGAAGGTCCTTGTGGATGGAACACACATCATTCTGATAGCTCCAGACTGGCCCAGACAACACTGGTTCCCGCTTCTACAAGACATGTCCATAAGGACCCCGCTCCGCCTGCCTCAGTGGGTGGATCTCCTAACACAGGACTTGGGATGCCTTCGGCACCTGAACCCAGGTCTCCTACATTTGATGGCCTGGATGGTCTCTGGCTCAGTGAGCAAGAGAGGTGCTGCTCGGATAGGGTTAAGAAGGTCCTGGTTGGTAGTAGAAAACCCTCCACCAGGTCCATCTACATGGGGAAGTGGAAGCGCTTCTCCACTTGGTGCCGTGACAAAGACATAGACCCTATCTCCGCACCAATCCATACAGCTCTGGACTATCTCTTAGACCTAAGAGAGAAAGGCCTATCCCTGTCCTTACTAAGAGTCCACTTAGTGGCAATTTGGCCTTCCACCAAAGAGTTGATGGTGCCCCAATGTTTTCACACCCCATATTTCACAGGTTCCTGAAAGGGGCGGAAAAGTTCTTTCCCCGCCCTCATAAGCCCACCCCTTAGTGGGATCTGAACATTGTGCTACGGGCTTTGACAGAGCCGCCCTATGAACCCTTGGATTCAGCTACTCTGCTGGTGTTGTCTTGGAAGGTGGATTTCCTGGTAGTGATCACCTCAGCCAGAAGGGTTTCAGAGTTGCGAGCCCTTTCGTCCGAACCCCCATATATGACATTCTTTCCAGACAAGGTGGTCCTCCATCACCATCCTTCCCTCCTGCCCAAGGTGGCCACCCCCTTCCACATGAATCAAGAAATTTGCCTACTGGTTTTCTATCCCAACCCCCAGGTTACAGAAAACAAGAGACAGTGGCACACCTTGGATGTGAGGAGAGCACTCTTAATTTATATTGAGACCACACGCTCTTTCCGCAAGACCTCCCAGCTGTTTGTGGCAGTCACCAAAGGCATGAGAGGCTCCCCAGTGTCCTCTCAGTGCATCTCCAAATGGATTGTAAACTGCATCAAAGACTGCTACAGAAGGTCAAAGACGCCTCTCCCAGGGACTGTGAGAGCCCACTCTACCAGAGCCCAGGCGTCTTCCACGGCCTTCCTCACCAAGGTCCTGATCCAAGAGATCTGCAGGGCCGCTACGTGGTCATCCAGACATACCTTCACAACACACTACGTCATTGCCCAGCAGGCTAGAGACTATACCGCTTTGGGCAGAGCTGTACTCAGTGTGGGCAGACTGTAACTCCTCCCACCATCCTTGGGTACGGCTAGTAGTCACCTGCAACTGAATGATGTGAGCAGTGCTCAAAGGAGAATGGTTGGTTACTTATCAGTAATCATCCTTCTTTGAGATGGGCTGCTCACATACATTCAGGCCCCTCCCACTGTCCCTGCTATGGAGCTGGCAAAGGTATATGGGACCGGGAGGGTGAGGGTCATGGTCACCTATATAGCCATGGTCATGGCATGGAGGGGGCATTGGCCGTGTGGCCTGACCTGACTGGCTAATGCTGAAGACTTTCCGAGCTACTGTGCACTGCGGCATGTAGACACCTGTAACTGGCTGTATCTGAGCAGCCCATCTCGAAGAAAGGAAGGTTACTAGCAAGTAACCAACCAATTCTGAAGCATCTTTGGAAAGTCAGTTTCTGCTACTCAGTGATCCGTTACCCTGAGAACAGAATGGGCCCACTATATAACACTTTCATTGTTTATAACAGACACCGACATAAAGGGAGATGGGGAAGAGATACCAAGGTAGATAGACAGAGATATTATACAGCTGTTTCCATTTACTTGTTTGGTAATGTAATGAGGACAAATAAATATCTTAAGGAAAGGTTTGCAGCTGTGGTTGGTCTATCTGACCTACCTACTATTAGATTTCCCAATGAGCTACTGTATTACAAACCTTTTAGGTCCCCCGTTATATTGTGCCCACCTGTTGTCAGATGCAAATCAGCTCCCTTGGGCCCTGTTCATAGCCCTCCCGCAGGCTGTTCAAAGTCAGCTCAGCCTCCCATCCCAGTTAAGGAATCAGCTGCCAGTCACAGACATGGCACAGATCCTGATCCTGGTCTTTCTCAGGCTGCTCCTAGAGCAGTGGTTCCCAACCTCTTCACTGCCACGGCACACCTTGCTACCTTTAATTAATTTGAGGCACACGACCATATAGTCTCCAAATGAACTCATGAAGATTCATGAGCCAATGAGCCAAACCAGAGTTCTTTCAGCAGTTGGTTTGTTTATTTATTTATTTATTTATTTATTTATTTTAATTGTGGCACATCTGTGTGCCACGGCACACTGGTTGGGAAACACTGTCTTAGAAGGTGAGTGTGGAATTTTCCTTTCTACCACATGCTGTCATACAACTGCACCTCAGGGAAACCATGACTGGGGCAGTTTAGTGGGAGTGGTCCTGCCTCTGGCAGGGGGTTGGACTAGATGATCTCATGAGGTCCCTTCCAACCCTATGGTTCTATGATTCTATGAATCGCTATAATATTTCCCCTTTTCTTCTCTTCTCTGAAGGTGTCTATTCTGAGATCAGCCTGGTGGAGTCTGGAGGGGGAATTAAGGAAGCTGGAGAGACCCTCAAATTAACTTGCAGTGTGTCTTCTCCCTTAGCTATGGAGTGAACTGGGTCAGCCAGACAGTGGGGAAAGGGCCAGAGTGGATGGGAATTTTCTGGGGTGATGGGAGCACTAATTGTAATAATGCATTCACTAATCAGCTCACTGTCACCAGGGACACCTCCAAAAGCCAAGTGTACCTGCAGCTGAATGGCCTGCAATCAGGAGACACTGCTGTGTATTACTGTGAGATGCAGGCACACAGTGATGGGAAACCTCACTGAGGCAGCACTTAAACTAACCTTGCAGGGAACTGGTCTTGCTTTATGAACCATAGAGAGGAGCAAGCTCAGCTGCTAATACAGTGTTTATTCTGCTTGGTTGGGTATTTGCCACCAGTTACAAGCTTTTGTAACTTTTTTTGTAACTTTTTTGTAAGTTGCCACATACAGGCTACAATTCAACCACCACTCCCAAGGTTGGGAAAGGAACATTTGAGTTCTACCTCACTTCCCAGATTTTTTTTTTTTTTTTTTTTTAATGAAATGAAGGAAAACACTCTCAGGAGTACTCATACCCAGACTTCTGCTCTAACCACTGGGGCATTCTTCCCTTCCATACCTCAGAAGATAAGGCAGGAGTCTTTACATTTTGTATCTGTTTTTTGGATCTGGAGCCTCACTTTAACCCAGGCATTTTGTTTAGGACATCCAGGATTAAGTCTGAGACATTACCTGACCATAAGACTTATTTAGAAGAAATGACCAAAAAGGGATTGTGAATGTATATCTGCAAGTTGTGAACTGGGGAAAACCACTCTTTGACTTTAGACCTTGTCTGTACAGATCCCCCTATTTAAGTTTCCTTATACCCCCATAATTTCCTTCAGTTAGCTATCAGGAATCTTTTGTGTCTCTGAGCAGCCACCAGAAATCTGTTACTCTAAGAAATACCAGCTGCAACACACACCCAGGGACCCACTTACCTCTGTCTTTTCCCCCCAGAGGGTCCAGGACCACTCATTTAATAGGAAACAGCCAAATATTTGTCAATTGTCAGCTCTCTTGCCCCAAAAGGGAGGATTTCTTATAACCCTGCACCAGTGACCAATTGGTTTAGCTCTGTGAGCAGAGTAGTTTATTTTCTTTCCTGGAATTGTCAAGGGTACAATTTTGAAGCTTTAATTGCCCTCTATTTGATACAGGACAACATCAGTGTGAACCGCTAGTTCATACATGGGGACGGTAGAGCACAATAGACTAGTGTACTCTGGAAATTACAACCCTGTGCTGCCCACTACCATGTCATGAAAAAAAAAGCCCTGAGCATACAAACACGCCCATGACCAACAAAGTGAATATTCAGAGGCAGAAACATAGGTACCCAGGGAACTCTCACTGTGGAAACATGGATGCAAAATGAGCTTCGGTGTCTACTGAATTTCAGGATAACAGAGCAGCAGGGGGGGGGGAGGGTTTAATAATATTGGGGTCTGATTCTGGGACTTAGAGTCCTTATATGGCTGTTAAACTCTTCAGGTCATTTCTGAATCTAGCTATTAGTATTTAGAGGACTTAGGGAGGGGAAGAAAATGTTAGATTTACAGTTAAATGAGTGATGTACTAAATGCTTTACGGAATCACCTGTAGCTTAATAGAGAGATATTTAGTTATGGCTCTCTAATTAGTAATGACATAATTAAGCCTTAAATCTGTGGTTCCCAACATTTTCTCTGCCGTGGCACACCTTGCTACCTTTAATTAATTGGAGGCACACCAGCATATAGCTTCATGAGCTCATGCATATTTAGGAGCCAATGACCCAATCCAGAGCCCTTTGAGTAGTTTTTCAAAAAAATTTGTGGCACAGCTGCTCAGATCTGACAGCACACCTATGCACCATGGCACACCAGTTGGGAAACACTTCCTTAAATTCCAAAGACACCTAAGGGAGTTAGAAGCTACTTTGCAGATTCTTTTCACCATAACAAGGAGGACTTTCAGCACAGGACTGGTCTGTTAAACACCTACTCCAAATAAACAAACATGTCAAACAAAATAATCAACCAACACAAGTAAACAAATACGTGCCCCAAGAACAGATGGTACCTCCAGAAGGAGAGAAGCTTGTGATGCCATGAATTTAATCAGGGTCCCTGTAAGGAAGTTGGGGCGGGGGGTGCATTGATCCCTTTAGGTGTACAAGTCTCTCTTGGCCTTCAAATTCAAGTGGACTTGCTGCAAGGACACAAAGTGTGAAGCAGGACGCTGAAGATTCTGAAGTTCTGAGATGTAGCACTGAAGTGGTTTACATAGGGAGGTGGTGGAATCTCCATTTTTAGAGGTTTTCCAGGTCCCACTTGACAAAGCCCTGGCTCTCATTATTTAGCTGAGACTGGTCCTGTTTTGAACAGGGGTTTTGACTAGATGATCTCCTGCGACATCTTCCAGTTATAATCTTTTCCGATTCTATAATTCCATCCCAGAAGCTGGTAAAGACAAGTGACTAACTCTAAAGAGAGTGTCACCCTAATGGGGCTTACATACTGAACGTGCCTTCCCAGTGAGTGTTCCAGAGCTGTTTAAGAGCAACAGTCCTATGGACTCATGACCCCTGTAAACACCGCTAGTAGCCAATTCTTCACTAAACAACATAAAGATGCATTAAAGGGAATATGAAACATGAGAGTAATTTCCTAGGTTAAACCAGAAAAAACATATACATAAATGAGTTACATTCTAAGTTTCAAAAGGCAATAGAAGTTTCTATAAGCAGCTAACCTTACGTTTCATTTAGGGTTAGGCCAGACAAGGTAGTTGGGGATCTATTCATTCTGCCATGAAGCTTTGCTGTAACCTATGTCTACACGGCTCTTTTATTTTGAAATAACAGTCGTTATTTTGAAATAAAAGAAATTAGGTCTACACGACGTTTTCTTATTTCAAAAGGACGGATCCCGTCCTTTCAAAATAAGAATCATCATTTTGAAAAAGTAAAACCTGGCCCCCCCTCGAAATGGTCGTTATTTCGGAAAGGATATTTCGAAATAACGCCGTTTAGACCTGTTCTTTCGAAACAACAATGTGTAGACCTGTTGTTTCAAAATAACTGTTTCGAAACAACAGATTCAAATGGCTTTATTTCAAAATAACCATTTTGAAATAGCAGCCGTTTGGATTGCAGGCTTTCCCTTTATTCGAAATAACATTTTGTTAATTCAAATTAACTTATTTCGAAATAAGGATTGTGAAATGAGTTATTTCAAAATAAGTTAATTCGAATTCACAAAATGTTAATTCCAATTAAGGGAAAGCTTGCAATCCAAACGGCTGTTATTTCAAAATGGTTATTTTGAAATAAAGCCGTTTGGACCTGTTGTTTCAAAACAGTTATTTTGAAACAACGGTGTTGTTTCGAAATAACAGGTCTAATTGGCGTTATTTCGAAATATCCATTTTGAAATAACGGCCGTTTCAAAAACATCTGGGTTTAACTTTTTCAAAACAACGATTCTTATTTTGAAAGGACGGGATCTGTCCTTTTGAAATAAGAAAACGTCATGTAGACCTAATTTCTTTTATTTCAGAATAATGACTGTTATTTCGAAATAAAAGAGCCATGTAGACATAGCCCTAGAGTTTCAGCAGCATAAAGATAACCAGTTCCTTCCTGCAAAGGGTTTTTATTCCTTCCCTTTTCCCTCTCCCCAAGCTATGGGCTCTGAGATGTAAACTCAAGGGATGGAAAGTGCTTCCATGACTTATCTTCTAAGAGGGCAAAGTTCCACAGGAGAACATTTGGTATTGATGGACCTTTCCTATTGTGAAAATTGTAATACTTTCTGCTGGTGTTCAGCATATCACAATAATTAATGCCTTGTCTCCTTCCCGGTGATTTGCACAGCCACAAAAGTTCACAATACCACCTCTCATATTTTACCTCATAATAGGGGATACAACATTTCTTGGGGACATAATGAACTCAACAGTTCACAAGCAGTCAATGAAGCCTAAACACTGAACACACTATAGAATTCTAATATCTGTGTTAAACAACACTAGCCAACAGGTGCGCTGGAGTGCATCCAGCCCTGTGTTTATCACTCTTCAGTTTAGACATGGGGACCTGGATGCTGGGTGTGCCAGTGTGATAGATAGATAGACAGATAGATAGATAGATAAATGTCAGTTTCACAGTTGCTATGACAAAATCCAAAGGTAAATATCCAGCCCCCCCACAACATGTAAGTAATCTTAGTGTGAATGGCTACGTCTACACTGGGGGCTATTTTAAGTTGACTTAACAAGGTCAGCTTTAAGTTGACTTAAAGTAAACCTTCTTAAGTCGACTTAGGCGTATGTCTACACTGGTATGTCAACTCAGCCCCTGCCCCTTGCCCTGGCCCAGGGTGTGATCTGGATCTGGGGCCTGGCCATCCCCAGGGGCCCAATCCACCTCCTGCCATCTGCTGCAAGCATCTGAGAGTCTGATCTGGCCCCCAGCCTCCTTTGGCGAGAAGCAAGGGCCTTGGAGCCTACTTCTGTCACCTGCAGCAAGTGGATGGGGGCCCAATCTGGCCTCCAGCGCCTTGCCACAGGCAGCGGGGGCTGGGAACCATGCCCCGGCTCCAGCAGCAAGCAGTGCAGAGCAAAATCCAGCCCCAAGTCACTTGCCACAAGCGGCCCAGAGTCTGATCTGGCCCTAAGCTACTTGCTGCCATTGGCAGGCAGCTTGGAGTAAAGGTGACCTTCGTGGGGTCCTCCTCCTCCTACACACATGGCAGTGCCTCCGACACAACCTGGTCAATTTCACACGCATGGGAGGCTTGTCAATGCAAGTTGTTGACTTCGCTGGAAAGACTCCCCTTGACTTTCTGTCTGGTCCTTATAAAAAGATATATGCAAATGATGCAATCAAATTTCCTCCTTAAAACCAGTGATACTGGTGGGTCATTTTCTGAGTCATAACAATATTCAGAGCTGTCTGTGCAGTTACCATCCGATCTTTTCCACTGAAAGCTTTCTGTTTATTTGTTAGGATGCTTTGGCTAACTTTCTTTCTCACTGCAGAACTTTGCAGAGATAACTTTTCAGCTACTTAAAGAAACTGGAGTTGCTGGGAATGACAATATTCACAGTAATTATTATCCTTTTTATATTTTCAGGGATCTGTTCTCAGGTCCAACTGGGGGAATCTGGAGGGGATGTGAGAAAGCCTGGACACTCTCTCCCCCTCGCCTGCAAATCCTCCAGGTTCACATTCGAAGATTATGGAATGCACTGGGTCCGCCATGCTCCTGGGACAGGCCTGGACTGGGTTGCCTATATTAGTGGACCCAATGGAACATAAATAGGGTATTCCCAGGCAGTGAAAGGGTGGTTCACCATCTCTGGAAACAATTACAACAGCCCCATGCATTTACTGTACAAATCTTTAAC
>ML683229.1:62295-81932 GCA_007922195.1 Podocnemis expansa | reverse complement strand
ACCTCGTGGGGTCCCTTCCAACCCTATGATTCTATGATTCTATGAACCCCAACTAAACCATGCCAGCCAGGGCTTTGTCAACCCACACTTCAAAAACTTCTAAGGGTGGAGATTTCACCACCTCCATAGGTAACCCTTTCCAGTGCTTCCCCACCCTCCTAGTGAAAAAGGTTTTTTCTGAATAATCCAGGCTAGATTTTCTCACTGAAACTTGTGACCTTTACTTCTAGTTCAGTCATCTACTACCACAGAGAACAGTCTAGCTCCCTCCTCCCTGGCTGCTACCAAATGCACCCATTCTTCTTTTTTGTTGAGCAAACGAGTCTGGTTCCCTTAGCATCTCCTCATCAGGCCTATACTCCACCCGTAATAATTTTACTTCCCCTTTGCTGGACTCTCTCCAATTTATCCACATCATTTCTGTAGTGGGATCCCAAAAGTGGACATGATACTCTAAATCAGGCATGGCCAAACTGCAGCTCGGGAGCCACATGCGGCTCTTATGTGAAAAACTGTGGCTCCCGGAAGAACGTTAGCAAATCAATTTAGGAAAGCAGCCCCAGCCTAGGAGTTCACTAGGGGGTTGGGACAGTGTGGAGAAGTGCAGCATGTTCAGGGATGGCGGGGAGAAGTGTGGCATGGTCAGGATTTTAATAACTCGCAACTAGCCTGAAGTCTTCTACATCGAGCAGCAGCTAAGTTTTTACTGTATAGGCCTAATTTGCATGGTAACCTTAAGTAATTATTAGAATCTGACATTAGTAGGATCAATATTTTTCCTCTTTTTATGATAAAATTAAAGTGTGCAGTGAATTTTAAACTTAGAAATTTTGGAGTAGGTAAAAGTATGTGGCTATAAGCCTCAGTGCGGCTGTTTAAGATTTAATAATCAACTTGTGTGGCTCTTGAGTTCCATAAGTTTGGCCACCCCTGCTCTAAATGAAGCCTCACCAGTGTCGAATAGAGGGGAATAATCACTTCCCTTGATCTGCTGGCAATGCTTCTACTAATGCAGCCTAATATGTCATTAGCCTTTTTGCCAATAAGGGCACGCTGTTGACTCATACCCAGCGTCTTGTACATTGTAAGTGCCAGTCAGTTCCCAGTGTGTTGGCAGTGGATGGGATTCTTCAATCCTAAGGGCTGGACTCTGCACTTGTCCTAGTTGAACCTCATCAGATTTCGTTTGGCCCCGTCATCTAAATCAGTGGGTCCCAAACTTTTCAGTAATGTGGCACACTTGAGTGAGGCAAACAATTCCGTGGCACACCCATTTTTTTCAGCTGAATTGATTGCTCACAAACATCACACTTACTTACATTTACTATGATTACAATCTTACTGGAGAGGTTTGTAACATAGTGCGCACACCAAGCTAAAGAAGGATCAAATGCATTAATGTTTGAAATCCACTAGGGAAAAACACACATCATCCCAATTTAGCCCTTTGGTCACCTGCACTTAAAACCTTAACATTTTAGAATCAAAAGACTGACACCTCACTTTTAATTTGATGATTAATTTTCATAAGTTTTAATTTTGGTTACACAGAATACTGTTTTAGCTGAAACAATGTTTGTTTTCCATTGTTTTTCATTACCGTTGTACAAAATATCACGGCACACTTGGACAGTTTTCCTGGCAAACCAGTGTGCATGAAACCACTGCTCTAAATTGTCTAAGGCTATGTCTATACTGATGGCGGCAAAATCACTGCCATCAGCCCAGCGTTCTGGGAGCGCTGAGCAGCAAGTCTGAACTCGCTGTGGTGCTCCCAGCAGTCAGTGCCAGAAGTCCTGGGGGCCGGGAGGCATACGAGGATGCCAACCGCAAAGGATTTGCAGCCAGCTTGCCCAATCGTGTCTTAGTGGCTTAGGAAGTCACCGTCATTTATGCATGGCATTGTACGTGCCTTGTGTAAATGACCATCGACTGCTTTTGAAAAGCAGCCCCAGTGTAGCCTAGGGCTAAATCTCTCTGTATCCTATCTTTGCCCTCCAGTGTCAATACAATCAATATTAAACATGATAGCGCAAGACAAGATTATATTTGATACCCAGAGAACTCCAATGTGATTTGTAGACAAGAAAGAACGTAAGTATATATTACAATGATAGCAAGGTAGAACCTTCAGCCGGATGGAATAAAGAAAACTAATGTAAGATGTCATTAATACTAGTCATGTTAAAACAGGTATAGGGACTAAGCAGGGAGAACAACTGGAGAAACTGTGCCAAAAAGGTTGACTTTATACATATATGGGACACTTCTAATTCTTACAGATGATCAGGATGGCCGTGTCTACCCTGTCCAAGTTATTTTAAAATAGTTATTTTGAAATAACTATTTCAAAATAGCATTTTGAATTTATTATTTCAGAATAGGAGTCTAGTGAAGACTCTCGATTTCAAAATAAGGCAGGAGTTTGTCTGTCAAAATAGAAAGTCTTCTCTAGAAGGGAGTGCAGTGAAAAGTCTAGGGACATTATTTTGAAAAAAAAATAAAAACAAAAACAATTCTGTGGCTTGGAATGGCTTTTTTCAAAATAACTATTTTGAAAGAATTGTTCTTTTGAAATAAATGCAGGTTTAGTTATTTTGAAATAGCGCTTTGTTATTTTGAAATAATGAAGTGTTTATTTTAAAATACCAAAGTGCCTGCATGGACAGGTAAAAAGTTTTTTCAAAAGAAGCATCCTTATTTTGAAAAAGCTTTTCAGTGTCAACATACCCAATGTGACTTCAAGCATCTGACAAAGTGGAATTCTCTCCCACAAAAGCTCATGTGATAAATTAATTTGTTAATCTTTAAAAGCACCACAGGACTCCTTGTTTGTTTTTCAGGATGTGTCTTGTAACCAAATATTACCATTTGTTTAATTTGCTTCACTGAATGTTGTTTTAGGAAGTTCTCCGTGTCTTCCTCATGGAAGTGGGCACACAGAAAGAGATGCAAAATTACTCTTTTAGTTTCTAGTAGTTGCTAGCTAGACTATTGGAAGTTTCTCATTTGTAGAGCAGCCCAAAATTAGGGGAGAGTTTAAAAATAGAAGGAGGATATAGCTGTTAAAAAATTATTATATCAGGTGTGTATCTGCCAAAATAGCTTAGAGGACAGAGATTAGTTATTTGTTTGCCACATATTACATCAAGCCGGTTTACCTGAAATAAATCATTCTGTTTATTTGCATATTTTGTAATATAAATATATTAGCTCTGATACTCTTTCCTTTGTTCAGGCTTAGCACAAAGGGGAGGACCAAGAGCTTGTGAAAATCGTGGGGGTATTTGCCGAGGATTCTGTTGGCTGACCGAATACGCATCTGGGAGGTGTTTCACTGGGAAGCTTTGCTGCAATAGAAGGAATTAAAGAATCCACAATCTGCAAGCTGAAGCAATCTGAGATCAAGAAACACCTTGTGGTATCTGAAGATTTGCAATTCCTAGATTAAATGTAAAACCATTGCATTGATATTAGTGTGTCTGTTGTTATTATTCATTTTTATGACAGTAATACTTACTTATGGGCCAGGGCCCCATTCCACCAGGCACTGTACAAAGACAGAACAGAAAGATAGTTCCTGCTCAGACACACGTCGCTTGACTAGTTTTGATTGAGTTGGAATACTGAACTTCTGAGCAGAGGCTAGGTACCTGAACACAATCTCATCCAAGACCCTAGCTAGGTACGCCAACCAATAGCCCATCTCACTGCCCATGCTGCTGCCACTACACTGCTATAGCACACAAATGCTAACAAAATTAGTGCACATACTTATACCTGTACTGGAAATTGCACCTCCAGGTGCAGTGTAGCCATACCCAATGAATCTGGGGAAAAAAAATTGTGTAGGTCTATTAATAAAAATTGATTTACTCCAGGGCAAACCTGTTTGAATCATATCTTAATGGACCCAAGCTATAGTATCCCAATGACTCTAAATTGAATCTCTCTTCTTTACATGGGGTCTTGTCAGTTCACACAGGCATTTATTTGAATCTTGGTCTAGCCATTTGCTCCACCATACAGGCTACTAGCCACAGATGTACACAGAGTGCACTGTAACAGATCTGAATATCATTCAAAGAAAAGGCCTGCAGAAGAAACGTTGGATTCATATTGGATTCCCAAATTCTGAGAAATAAAAACCAAAAATTCAGTTTGGGTGGAGCTAAGTCTGAAAATGTTGAACATCTGGGAAATTGAAAGAGACAAGAAAAAGCCTGTTTCAGAATGAACAGAACATTTTGTTTCTGGGATTTTTAAAGGGCCAGTGTAAAAAAGGGGGAAAATGATGAGGGTGCCCCCCCATTGTACATTTTAACCCACTGGTTATATCAGTGCTGGGAGATGGGAAATACCCAGGTTTGAGTCCTGGCTTTAGAACAGCCACACCGGCCTATATAGGCCATTCTGGAGTAAGAATCAAATAATAGAATATTAGTGCTGGAAAGGACCTCGTGAGGTCATCTAGTCCAACCCGTTGCTAAAAAGCAGGACCACCCCTACTAAATCATCCCAGCCAGGGTTTTGTCCAAGAGGCTATTAAAAGTTTCCAAAGATGGAGATTCCACCATCTCCCTAGGCAACCCATTCCAGTGCTTCACCACCCTCCTAGTGAGGAAGTTTTGCCTGATATCCAACACAACCTCCCCAGCTGCAGCTTGAAATCATTGCTGCTTCTTCTGTCCTCTGTCACCACTGAGAATAGCATAGCTGCCTCCTCTTTGGAGCACCCCTCCAAGTAGTTTTATCAAATCGTCCCTTAGTCTTCTCTTCTGCAGACTAAATAGGCCAAGTTCCTTTAGTCTCTCCTCACAAGTCATGTGCCCCAGACCCCAATCATTTTTGTTGCCCTCTGCTGAATTATTTTTAATTGGTTCACAGCCTTTTTGCAGTGGGGAACCCAAATCAGGACACAATGTTCCAGATGTGGCTTCACAAGTGCCGAATAGAGGGGAATAATCACATCCTTCAGTCTACTGGCAGTGCTCCTTACTGATACAGACAAATATGCTGTTGGCCTTTCTGGCAACAAGGGCACACTGTTGACCCATATCCAGCTTCCCATCCACCATAACCCCCAGGTCTTTTTCTACAGAGATGCTACTTAGCTGGTCAGTACCTAGCCTGTGGCAGTACATGGAATTTTTCTGTCTTAAGTCCAAGACTTGTCCTTGTTGAACCTCATGAGTTTTTGTCTGGCCCAGTGCTCCAATTTGTCTGGTTCTCCCTGAATCCTATCCTTATTCTCCAGAATATCAACCATTCCTCCCAGCTTGGTGTCATCCACAAACTTACTGAGCGTGCAATCTATCCCATCATCCAGATCATTAATGAAGGTCAGCCCCAGGACCGATCCCTAGGGTGCGCTGCTTGTTACTGGTTGCCAGCTAGACACTGAGCCATCATTCCCTACCCACCAAGCCTGATGATCTAGTCAGCTGTCTATCTGCTTCATGGTCCATTCATCCAGACCTTACCTTCTTAACTTGCTGTCAAGAATGCTGTGGGAAACCATATCAAAACGTTTGCTAAAATCAGGGTATATCACATTGATGGCTATTCTCGCATCCACAAATCCAGTCATCTCATCATAGAAGGTATTCAGGTTGGTCAGGCATCATTTGCCTGTGTTGAATCCATGCTGACTGTTCTTAATCACCTTGTTTTCCTTCAAGTGTTCCAGAATGGATTCTTTGAGGACCTGCTCCATGATTTTTCTATGGATTGAGGTGAGGCTGATTGGTCTGTAGTTCCTTGGATCCTTCTTTTTCCCTTTCTTGAAGATAGGCAATATATTCACATTTTTCTTATCATCCAGGACCTCCCCCATTTGCCACAAGTTTTCAAAGATAATGACCAGTGTCTCTGCAATCACATCCACCAGCTTCCTCAGCACTCTCAGATGCAATGAATGTGGCCCCATAGACTTGTGCATGTCCAACGTCTTTAAGTAGTCCCTGACCTGGCCATCCATCACCGAGGGCTGCTCTTCTTCTGCCCTTTCGGCGTTTCCCAGTGCAGCTGCCTGGGAGCTAACCTTGCCTGTGAAGACTGAGGTGAAAAAGCATTGAGTACTTCAGCCTTTTCCACATCATGCACCACTAGGTTGCCTGCCCCATTCCCTAAGGGACCTACCCCACCCCAACCCTCCTCTTGTAACTGACATATTTGTAGAACCCCTTCCGATTACCCTTCACATCCCTTGTTAGCTGCAACTCCAGTTGCCCTTTGGCCTTCCTGATTTTATTCCTGCAGGGCCGAGCAATATTATACTCCTCCTTAGTCACCCGTCCAAGCTTCCCCTTCTTGAAAGCTTCCCTTTTGCATTTCAGCTCACCACAGAGTTCTCTGCTGAGCCATGCTGGGTGCCTTCCTTATTTGCTGTTCTTTCTGCACATCGGGATAGTATCTTCCTATGCCTGTAGTAGGGTTTCTTTAAAATACAGCCAGCTCTCTTGGACTCCTTTCCCCTTCAGATTATTTTCCCCGGGGATCCTGCCCATTAGTTCCCTGAGTGAACCAAAATCTGCTTTTCTGAAGTCCAGGGTTTATGTTTTGCTTCTTTCCTTTTTCCCTCTGATCAGGATCCTGAACTCTACAATCTCATGGTCACTGCTGCCCAGGTTGCCAGTCACTTCTACTTCCCCGATCTATTCTTCTCTTTTTGTGAGCAGCAGGTCGAGAAGAGCAAGACCTCTAGTTGGTTCCTCCAGCATTTCTACCAGGAAATTTTCCTCAGCACTCTCCAAAAACTTTGTAGATTGTCTGTGCACTGCTGTATTGCCCTCCCAGCAGATGCCAGGGTAATTGAAGTCCTCCATGAGAATCAGGGCCCACGCTCTGGAAACTTCTGCTAGTTGTCTGTAGAAAGTCTCCTCCTTCTGGTCTGGTGGTCTATAGCAGACACCCACCACGACATCCCCCTTGTTGCACTCTGCACTAAACTTAACCCAAAGACTTTCAACAGGCTTGTCTCCACTTTCATACTGGATCTCTGAGCAGTGTTATGGCTCTTTTACACACAGTGCTACTCTGCCACCTCTTTTTCCCTGCCTGTCCTTCTTGAACAGTTTATACCCATCCATGGCAGCGCTTCGGTCATGCAAGATGTCCCACCAGAGCTCTGTTATTCCAATTAAATCATAGTTCCTTGGGTGTGCCAGGAATTGCAATCTTTCCTTCTTGTTTCACAGGCTCCTTGAATTTGTGTACAGGCATCTAAGACACCAGGACGATTGCCCTACTTTCCCCTGCTATTTGCTTTCACTGTTCCTTTGAAGCCATTCCACTTTGTATGTTCAAATAAAAGATTTGAATCATTGGGCCTAAGAGTGCATGAGAATCAAAATGTTTTCTAGTCTGGTGGTTAGGGCACTCACCTGGGAACTCCAGGTTCTTTGCTCCAAAGGATGATGACTTATTTTTTCATCCTAGTTCTACTGCATAGCAATCCTCATTGCCCCCAGCTCAGGTATACACTGCCTCCCAATTCTGTACAGTTACAAGTTATGTACAAGTTATAACTTCAAGTCCCAAATAGGATAATAAAAATCAGTCCCCCTAATATATTTATATTCTCTCAATATTACAAGGAAGAACAATAACTAGAACCATTTATGGAAACCCACCAACTTCATGGTACTCTGATGTGAACCACGTCTAGTCTGAGTTTTGCACAACCATGTGACCAGCAAGGCTTACACAACCTGTGGCCACCTGTGAACTGAACCCTCACATTTGGAGTAGAGACAGAATACAAACTGGTGGAGGAGGAAATGGATGGAGGTGATGGGAGGAGAAAGAGCCATGCTGCCTGTTCCCTAAGGCCATGTCTACACTTCAAAGTTTAGTTAAGACTTGGTTAGTTTGAACTAAGCAGTTCGAAGTTAGTTCAAACTGAGCACATTGTTTTAGTTTGAACTAACATTTTCGTTCAAACTAGCTGTGCATTTTTTAGTTCGAACTAACTTTGTTCAAAGTAAAAAGAGCAGCTAGTTTGAATGGAAAGTTAGTTTGAACTAAAAAAAACGTGGTTAGTCTGAGCAAATTGCTAGTTCGAATGTGTTGAACCCCGGGTTCGTGATATGACTGGGATGGACCAGCGACACCCACCAATGAGACAGACACCAGTTCAATTAAACAAAAAAGCTACTTTTATAGTGACACCTCAAACACCTTCAACCCCTTAACAGTGTAAAACAGGGAGATCTATACAAAAACACTTGTAATCAGCTAACAATATGAAGCAAAAATCTATATAGGACACTTATAACCAAGTAATAGCATAAAGCAAAATCCAAATGAGCACTTATAACTAAATGACAATATAAAGCTAAAAACCTATGCAGAGCACTTATAACCAAGTAACAGTGTGGAGCAAGAGTCTATATAAAGCACCTGTAAAACAGCTCCAGCCAAACAACAGGATAAAGCATGTAAGTCTATGCAAAACACTTACAACCTACCAAAGTACTTATAGTTAAATAACAGTATGGATTAATGACCTACAAGAGGGTGGCCATAATAAGTCGAGGACTTTTCTGGCCTTTTACTGCCTCAACATCGGTATAGGCACTGACCAGCCCACCCGACGCGTATTTACCAATGGCTGGAGGCCATTCCTCCTTGCTAGCCAAGAAGGGTGGGCGGCAGAATGGAAAAAAGCAGATGAGAGAAAAATAAACCCCCACACTCCCCCCGTGTACACTGGGGAAGTTTGGGGCCAGGAGTTTAGAGCAGAAGCAGAGTAATGAACAATTATACAGTAAGAAGGATGCAAAATACAAATGACTAACAAAACACCTGGCAAATTAACAACACAAAACTATGCTAGACCTTAAACAACTATATCATAAAAAGATTATACAGGATACAAAGAAAATAACAACAACTACACAAATTATACAAAACTCAGGTGAAGAAGCTACAATCACAGACTATATATAAATGGTACCAAGTAGAATAATTAAGAGAAGGTAGGAGGCCTATATCGATTTATAATACCTGTCCCAGGACCGCAGTAGAACCCAAAGCGAGGAGGCAGACCAGCTGCAGCATCTCAGTACTTAATCGTTCGGCCGGGAATCCGTGTACACCCCAAAAAAGAAAAAAGAGGGTCTCGGGGGCGGGTACTCCCTGTCTCAGTCGGGGGATCAGTCCGACCGGGTCGCGACGTGCCCTTTAGCATTCGAGGGTGGGAGAACAACAAGCCAGCTGAAACAGGGGGTTTTAATAGAATTTTGCCCAGCCAGAGTAAAAATAGCCAATTAGGAGTGGGATCCTGGTTAGGACCAATGATAAAACTGGGACCCCAGACAATGACCCCTCCTTCGTGGTGACAGGGGTGCCGAGAAACTGTTCAGGGGGGATAGGAACTCACCCCCCTCCTTGTTGACACAAAGCTAGGGAGGAAGAAACTCACACAGGAGATTGAGAGCCATCAGGGGAGATTGATACTTAACACTCTTTCCCCTTGTGCTGGATGGCCCGGAGATGGAGGCCCATCAGGGAGCATAATCCAGGGGGCTACGTGTGGGGCGGGGTGGCCATCATGGCTGCCACCTCCGCTGACAGAATGTATTTAGTTTAAACTAGCATCACTACATCATGCTAGTTGGAAATAAAGTTTGAAGTAAATTCGAACTAAGCAGTTAGTTTGAATTTACCATTTGAGCTAACTAGTTCAGACTAAGCTTTGGTAATTTTTTTAGTTCGAACTAGGCAAAGCCTAGTGTAGACAGGCAGTAAATTACTTGAAATTAAAGGTCCTTAATTTGAACTAATTTGCTAGTATATACATAGCTTATATGCTTTCCTGCTGGGCCATGGGGTTGTGAGTGATCCATATGCCAGAGCTTCCTTACCCCAGAATTGCCACATTCAGGCACCACAAAGTGATTGTGGATGCCTGCAGCATGAGTTTCACCACTGTGCTGTGAGTCCCTGCTGGACATAGAGTCAGCACAGCCAGCTCTATACCACCCGCTGCACAAGTCCGAGGTGCAAGAGACATACACCGGAGGGGTAGGGGGCAGCGCGGTCCGTGGACAGGTTGTGGGTGGTTGGGATATTCCTATGCTTTTGCATTGGCCAGCTGCTGGAATGACCCATGGGACAATGGGCACAGGTTGGCTCATCTCCTTGGGCTTCTCTAAATTGTCCCATGGTTATCTACTGGCAGAGGAGAATAGACCTGCAAAGTTAACTGACAGCTAACTGTCCTCACCTCTCCCCTTCCCTGTCCCAGCTCCAAGGGCTGAATTGGGCCCTGAGAGCCTCTGGGAGGCTACAGGATACTCTGTGGGCTTAGCTCTGATCTCTCTCAGCAAGTGGACTCTGCCGGAAGGGTAAGGAATTAAGGAAGCTTGTGGACATCACACACTCACCTGTACCCTTGAAACAAGCCTGAAGCTGACATCTCTTCCTCTCTTTGAACTTTCCAGTGCAAGGATATATGTAATCACAGAATGGCACATTGCCAGATGGAGATGTTCAGGAATGCGTGAACTATCAAATTGATGGATGGCATCAAAAAAGGGGTACGTGGACCAATCAAGGTCAAGTCAGAACTCAAAGAGGGTCAAGACAATATGTCCAAGCAGGGTATAGAAGTAGGAGCCCTGGAGCCTAAATTGCATACAGCTGAAGGTGTGACGGAAAATCCTGCTGTCAATTGAGCTGTTCTGTTGCATCGAGACCACAGGTGCTGCCAGCAGATCTGTTGAAGTATGTTGCTTACCATTGTGCTATGCTGCAATAAAGCCTAGGCTGTCATTTCTACAAAGATCCATGATCACGCTGGCTCCTTTGATCATGAGTGTTGCCTCAGTCTACCTCTTGCACAAAGGGTACGCCTAGGCAACAAATCAGTGAGCTAATTAAGTTCTCACTAGAGATTTGAGCCCACAGGTAACCCAAAGCAATAACCAAAGGAACACCTCGGCTAAGGATCACTAGGCTAACTTAGTCCTGGCTTAGGGATCCAACTGAGGATCTAGAGAAATATGAGCAGAAGTAATCCTGAGGGAACACACATACCGAGACTCACACATGCACTCATGCAGACCTCTGTGTCATATGCAGAGCGATACAGCAGTAAGAACACCTCTAGTTCTGTCGCACCACATGCTGTGTGTCCTGAGATTTGGTGGGATAATATGCATGACCAGAATGTTAATATAGTTTGGGTTCTGCTTGCATAAGAAGGATAGGTAGAGAAAAATAGGAGGTGATGTTGCCATATATGTTAAATATAGTTGGATTGAAGTTGAGATGGAGATAGGAGACAGATATATTGAAAATCTTTGGGTGAAGATAAAAGGAGTAAAAAACCAAGGGCGATGTCATGGTCTGGGTCTATTACAGACCACCTAGCCAGGAAGAAGAAGTGGATGAGACTTTTTCCCCAACAATTAATGACATCAGCCAAAGCACAGGACTGGGTGGTAATGGGGAAATTCATCTTTCTAGACGTCTGTTGGGAAAACAAGGCAGCAAGGCACATATTATTCAACAAGTTTTTGGAATGTACTCGTGGCAGTTTCCTATTTAAGAAAGTAGACAAAGCTACTGGGGAGAGGCTGTTCTTGATTTGATTTTGACAATCAGAGAGGAACTGGTTGAGAATTTGAAAGCGGAAGGTAGCTTGAGTGAAAGTGACCATAAAATGGTAGAGTTCATGATTCTCTGAGGAATGGTTGGAGAGAAAACACCAGACTTTTAGCACACTCAGGGAGCTGGTGGGTAGGATCCCATGGGAGGCATGTCTAAGAGGGAAAAACAACAGAAAACAATTGGCAATGTTTTAAAGAGACCTTATTAAAGGCACAAGAGCAAAGCATTCCACATCTGTCAGGGATGGTTTAAGATGGGGCTTGGTCCTGCCATGAGTGCAGGGGACCGGACTCGATGATCTCTCATGGCCCCTTCTAGTTTCTATGCTTCTGTGAAATGTACATCACACAGAGGATGCCATTTTTCAGAGTCTGCTGTTCTGCTCTTGCTGATGTGACCCAAAGCAATAACTCTGAGAGAGATCGACTTCCATATGTGTGATTTTTGCTCTACTGTCACAGTCGGGATTGCTTGAAACACAAATTATCTGCTAGATGTTATATTCATTGTTGTCCAGGGCCATGCACTTGGAACAGACACTGAACCTGATTATCTACCATAGTTCACTGCACTTTCTCAACTGGTGTGAAAGGCTGTAGCTCCAGTGACTTCAATTTAAAACTAATTAACGACAGCTGACGATCTGGCCCAAATAAGCCCCACCAGCCTAGGAGCTGCGGAGCACAGTGGGGAATCAGGACTGCTGTGATTACCTGTCTCTTCTGTTCATTTAATTAGCTCAAGTGTAACTAATGTGACTATGATAATGGTGGAACCAATTTTTGTCCATATAAGTAACCTAAGCCCAGGGGAACCTGTACAGCCTAGACAAACATAAGCTATGCTGTTCTGAAGGACTGCACAATCTGCCAGGGATATAACTTAATTTTTTGGGAGAAGCTGTGGAAAATACCCCCATTTCTTTTCCTTTCTGTAACAGTTCAACACTGGAGGGGAGACGAACTCAAATTGTGTGGCTCTGTGTGTGTGTGTATGTGTTTCGGGGGGGAATATTACTGTGAAAATACATTGGGTTAGAAAATGTGCTAACCACCACTTCGTACTGTATGAAGCCAAGGGCTGTCGTGATTAATAATTTGTTAACAAGTTGAGGGCTTAAGGCTGAATATGAATGCAAGCACAGGTGCCACTGTTTGTCCTGTTAGCATTACAGCTTGACAATTAAGGTGCTACATCTCCCACTTCTCATCCAGAATCATTGATGTTATGAAGTTCCAAAGGGGCAGCCGTGTTAGTCTAGGAAGTAAAAAAGCAAGGAGTCTTGTGGCACTTAAAGACTACCAGATTTATTTTTCGCATGAGCTTTTGTGGGAAAATATCCCACTTTGTCAGGTGCTTTGAAGAGGGACAACTTACAGAATTGGATGAAAATAAATGCAGCGGGGTGTAAGACATGGGATCAGGTCATACTGCAACAGCAAATCAGAGCATTCGTAAGGATTCAAACTACAGCACACAGCATGCAGAGGGAGAGAGAAGTCAAATTACCTGTTATAATGTGAAAAGAATCCATAGTCATGATTCAGCCCTGCTTTTACACAATTTAATTTGCAGATTAGTTTGATTTTGTCCATTTCTCTTTGAAGTCTTGATGTTCCATTGATTTTCTTGACAATCATCATTAACAAGTCATCAATGGAGTCATTAAGAAGATGGAAGTGCTCAGCAACTGGTGTGTGTGTGTGTGTGTGTGTGTGTGTGTTGTGATTTCTGAAGTCAGTTTTGTGTGCATTTATTCTTCTGCCTAGGGTTTGTCCTGTTTGTGCAATGTATAAAGCTTGGGGGCATTTCTGGCACATGATGGCATAAATCACATTAGTGGATGAGCAGCTGAAGGACCCTTTGATGGAATAGCTGGCTTGATTAGGGCCTATGATGGCGTCTTTTGTGCACATATGTGGACAGAGTTGGCAGCGTAGTTTGTTGCAGGGATTTGCGCTTGCTTTAATGGTTCTGTTGTTAGGTCTGTAGTTGCTGGTGAGTATCTGTTTAAGGTTCGGGGGTTGTCTGTAGGTGAGGAGAGGTCTGTCTCCCAAGGCTAGAGAGAGTGAGGGGTCATCTTGATGTCATGTTGATGTTGTGAAGACTCCTGAGAAGCACAGGAGCCAAGCCAACATGGAGATAGTTCAAATAGTCTTTCCTGGCTCAACACCATTTTATTGATGGGGGATCAGAGGCATGAAATAGCTCCAGTCTCCCTTTGATGTTATCCAGATCTGATGGCTCTGCCCTGAGAACTAAACCCTTTCAGTTTACTCTAGATTTGCTTGGGAATATCTCTACTGCTCACCACCTGTTTCAGTGTTTACTTAGTTGGGCAAACACTGTACAGCATCATCTGGATGAGCCATTGAGCAATACAGCAGGTACTAAGACAATTATCCCATTCACATCCACAACTAGATAATGCATGATATCATCAATAAAATGGGCTTTTATTGGGATTTTTCCAATTGCACATCCAACTACAGAGGACACATCTTTAGATCAAACTAAAAAGTTCTGAAGCAATGTTTTTCACCCCTCAGCTCTGTGTTCTCTTTGATTCTTAAAGACGGAAATATTTTTCATTGGTTTGTTTATGTACAATGAAAGCACAACTTACCATCGCTTGCCCATAAAAATCCAGTCTTTCTAAGCATAATTGTTGTTGATGGGAAAGGTTTTAGTGAGATTTTCGGTGAGCAGTGAAATCAACATTTACCAACATACTGGAAAAAATAATCAAATCTTTCTAATTATAATTGGTGAATAAGGCTATGAAGCTGCAAAGAGGTCATGGATTCTGTGGTTTTATGAGACCAACATGATTTTGATAATTGAGCCCCCAGCAGCAGGGCTGTGGCTTCCGGTTCAGCCCGAGGCGGTGGGACGGCAATTTCAGCTCTGCCCCCGCAGGGTCAAAGCCCAAACCTGAGCCCTGTCCCTGTAATTTAACTTTCTGGGGCTTCTTTTGGCCATGTGGTTCCACATTATGAAAGGGCAGATACTGAACAATGCAGCTACACTGACAGTTCACGAATTCTGAGCAGAGTCCCTGTCTAGCAGTGAATCTTGGAGTTCCTGGTCATCTTTGGCACCAGTAAACTTTTCCGTACCAACCCCTCCGGTGTCCTCTTTTGGTGCTCTCTGCAAACCCGCGCAAAGTGGCAACCTCCCTCCTTCTCTAACTATATATTCCCTCCTTACTCCCAGTGCAAGACCTCAAACCCCAGCATTCACAGCCCATATGGCTCCGGGCAACAACACTATGAGCTTTGGTTCTAGTCAGTATACCAGGGATGACTCTAGTCAGTCAGGTGACTCATCCTTGGTATACTGATCTTTCTGCCTCCCATGTTGGGGCATTCCCAACTGGCCTCTCCTAGAATAGTAGAATCATGGGGTGGAGGAGACCTCAGGATGTCAAATAGTCCAAACCCTACTAAAAGCAGGACCACTCTCACTGAATCATCTTAGCCAGGGTTTTGTCTAACTGGGTCTTAAATGTTTCCAAAGATGGAGATTCCACCACCTCCCTAGGTAACCCATCCCAGTTTTTCACCACCCTCCTAGTGAGAAAGTTTTTCCTAATATACAGTACAACCTCCCCCACTGCAGTTTGACACCACTGCTCCTTCTTCTGTCTTCTGTCACCACTGAGAATAACTTAGCTCCCTCCTCTTTGGATCACCCCGTCAAGTAGTCAAAGGGAGTTATCAAATCCCCACTTGGTCTTCTCTTCTGCAGACTAAATAAGCCAAATTCCTTTAGTCTCTCCTCACAAGTCATGTGCCCCAGCCCCCTAAACATTTTTGTTGTCCTCTGCTGGGCTCTCTCTAATTTGTCAACATCCTTTGTGTAGTGGGGTGCCCAAACCAGGACACAGTATTCCAGATGCGGCTTCACAAGTGCCGAATAGAGGGGAATAATCACATCCCTCAATCTACGGGCAATGTTCCTAATGATGCACCCTAATATGCAGTTGGCCTTTTTGGCAACAAGGGCACACTGTTGACTCATATGCAGCTTCCCATACCCCATAGATCCCAGGTCTTTCTCTACAGAGCTGCTACTTAGCTGGTCAGCCCCCGGCCTGTAGTAGTACATGGGATTTTTCCATCCTAAGTCCAGGACTTTGCACTTGTCCTTGTTGAACTATGTGAGTTTTTGCTTAGCCCAGTGTACTAATTTGTCTAGGTCTACCTGAATCCCATCCCTACCCTCTAGGGTATCTACCATTCCCGCAGTCTGGTGTCATCCACAAACTGACTAAGCGTGCTATCTATCTCATCATCGAGATGATTAATGAAGATGTTGAACAAAATCAGCCCCAGGACCGTCCCCTGGGGCACTCAACCATTGATCACTAGCCACTGAGCCTGATGATATAGCCAGCTTTCTGTCCACCTTCATAGGCCATTCACACAAACCACACTTCCTTAACTTGCTGACAAGAATGTGGTGGGAAATCATGTCCTCCTGGATTTGGCCTAGTTCTCAGCTCTTCATTACATGAGGACCGGATCACTCTTAGCTCTCTCATCTGGAACTATACCCTGTTACTTTCCCTCTCTCCTCTCCCCAGAAGCAATCTGCACTTCCTTAGCCTTGTAAGGTTTCAAAGGGACCATGCTCCCTAAATCCAAAAGAGGTTTACAGTAATCAGTTAAATTCTTATTAGCGTGAGGATAGCATAGAGATGCCACAGCCAGTATTAGTACCTCATGGTGCTAGACACTGTGCAAGAACATGGCAAGAAACTGTGGTGAGGTCTACATCAGAAGTGGAATTTGGTGGCAGTCAAAGGGAAATATGCAAACTACATAAAATAATTTGCATATTTCCCTCCCACATTCTAGCGCTTACTTAACTCCCTGGCTCTACTATGCTGAATTGAAGGGAAATACCAGCCCTTTAACTCAGTGCTACTCTATTTATGGTGGTGGAGTTATTAAGTCGAACTTCAGATCAATTAAGCAGTCTTGAGTGGCTGCTCAGTTGAACCGGAAACCTAGAACTGACGGTGGTGAATTTGCCACCATGAGTATAGACTTGGTCTTTCCAGGGGTGTTGCTAGCACTGGGCACTCCAGGGTATGTGCCCTGAACCCCAGCACTGGTGCCCTGGATCTCCAACCCTACTGGGACGGAGATCTGGGGCCTGGGTGCCAGCAGCTGTGGCATCCCTGTCCCTGGCCGGGGATCCAGGGCCCAGCCGCCCGTGGCTGTGGTGTCCCTGTCCCCGGCTGGGGATCCAGGAACTGGCTGCTGATGGCTGTGGCAGACCTCTCTCCAGCTGGCAGACCTCTCCCCAGCCTCTTCCAGCCCCTGTCCCCGGCTGGGAATGCGGGGCTTAGCTGCTCACGATGGCGACAGGCCCTGTCCTTGGCCAAGGGGTGGGGCCTGCAGGCTGGGGGCAGGGCCTGCGTGTTGATGGCGAAACCTGGGCTTGTGCCCCAGGTCCCTCCCCTTGCCAGAGATGCCCCTGGGTCTTTCGCCACAGCAAAGTTTGTACAGACTAAACAGAAAGTGTTTCAGTGCGAAGCGAGGCAAAGGGAGATGGAGAGACTTGTACAGAATAACAGAGCTGGTCAGTGGTGGCACCAGGGACAGGATCTGGATTTGTTGACTGGCGTCAGGCAGGACTCTTCAGACAAATAGCTTATTTGATGAAATATGGAGTTTCAGTCACTTATGTGTCATGTCTGTCAGAAAACAGCCAGAGCAGGAGGAAGTTATGCCTTTGCTACTACCAGGGATTTCCCTAACATCCCTCTTCCACTCCCCCTACACCCCCGCCTCTGAATTTCCTAACACTGCCCCCAGTTGTCAGCTAGCTAGTAACATAGTGTTATACCAATTTAGTCATTGGTTGGAAATGACTGGACTGAATTGAACTCACTAAGAAGTAAGGAAAGAAAACAAGGAGTCTGGCGGCACTGTGGCAAATTTAAGGAGGTTCAGAGGCCGTACCAGATTGTTGCTCAGGTGCAGGGGAAGGGGACAGATGCCTGCTTGATGTTATGGGCTCTCCCTTACAAAAAGTACCTGATTAGCAATCAGCTTTATCTTCTAATAAGTATTGGGCTGGTCAAATAGTGCTTATCCTTCTTAGTCAGGCTCTGTACAGAGTCTTTTGTTATTTTAAGTTCCAGCCTGCATCAACTTAGGTTCCCCCACTGAGACCTAAAATCACAGAGGTCAAATCACACAAAGTGTGGAGGAAGAAACTATATCCACAGCAAAGGTGACTGAGCGACGTAGTGAAGAACAACTCGGCCAACAGCTGGAGGAACAAGCAAGGTGCTGCTACTGCCTTTGTCCCCTTTTTCCCTGGAAGGTTGAACTCTTGTGTAAGTGTAATAACCCTTGGGGAGGAAGGGGTTAACACTCTGGTCAGTGAGTCCCAGGACAGCCAATAGGAACGAAGCACAGGTTTTTGAATGGAAACAGCAGCCTGGCCTGGGCCTGTTTGGATGCAGCAGGCTCCTGGAAGGATCAGGAGGAGGCCAGAGGGGCCTGAGGAAGAATCCAGCAACATCCTTACCAGAGATAAGTTAAGTTTGGTACTGACCAGGCGTGAGTAGAACAGGGAATGTTTATTTAGACGCGGTCAGGGTATTTTCTTTGTTTTTGGCTTGTTTTTTGGATTCCTCTGTGCTGACCACATGTACCCCCTCCCACTACCCTGTAACTACCTAAGTTAGTTCCCAGAGGAGCAACTCTCTGTGTTTATTATCTGTTCTTTTTGATTAAAGATTTTACCTTTGAAGCAAGTTCTGGTTCTGTGTCCTAAAAAGCAAGAGGTTTGTGTGCACGTGCCTTAGACTGCACAGACAGCTACTAGAGGGAACCCTGTTCCAGTTCCAGCTCATATTGCAGCTGGGGTCCAGTCACTTTCCTGAAGGAGGAATAAACAGGATTGCAAGTGCCTCACAGGGAGGAATTCCCAAGTGCGCCTTCCTGGGTCTCAAGAGGTTTTTTTGCATTTGGGTGGTGGCAGTGATACCATTCCAAGGCCAGGAATTGGAGGCCTTGGAAACTTTTAAGAGCAGGCTTTAAGGCCAGTGGCTTTTCTGGCCTGTTGCGGGCCCCCACCTTCTGCACTCAAAGTGCCAGAGTGGGGAAGCAGCCTTGACAGTAAGCACCTCTGAACTGTGGGTCTCCCTCCAGTACCGACAAGGAAGACAACAAGGTGAGTGAGGTATGGAGAAGGGAGAGGAAAACATTTAAGGAACATTTGTTTATTAAACAAACATGGAGTCCAGTAGCACTTTTAGGCTATGTCCACACACAGCCAGTTAAATTGATTCTACTTGAATCGATTTAACCAAATCGATCTAAAAATAGTTAAATTGATTTTAAGTAAAATCAATTTGACATGTTCAGATGAAAAAAACCAAATCAAACTAGCATATCCGGACTCAGACTTGCTAGTTCGGTTTGAGAGAGGGGCACCCTGGGAAGTGTGGCAACATGGCCCCCTGGCAGCTGGGGTCACCTGGAGAGCCAGGCAGAGGAAAAAAGCCCCCAGGGCAGGGGTCCCCCTGTGCTCTGCATCCCCCGCTGCTGGTGGGGCAGCAGGGGAGGGACAGTGGGGCACCCCGCATGGACCAGAAGGAAGCTGGGATGCCAGGAGTGAAGCTGGGGTGCCAGCCTCCCCCCGCCACACTTCCTCTAGCTGGCCACGCAGTGGGTCAGGGAGTCGGTGGGCCCTACTTGCCTTGCTTGCTGGCAGCTGGCTGGGCAGCTCCTGACCCACGTCTCAGCCAGCAGCCGTCAAGCCCGGCAAGTGGGGCACACCAGCTCCCTGACCTGCCGCATGGCCAGCTGATGGGAAGCCGGGGGCATGGAGCTGGGGGTGGGGGTGGGCCCCCTACTCCCACTGCACCTCCCCTCCCTCCCTGTCCAGGGTGCTGAGGTGGGTGGGACTTCCTTCCAGGGTGCTTATGCACCCTGGGAGGAAGGTCAATTGTTATATTGATATGTGGGTCATATCGCTATAACAGAGCTGCA
>ML683229.1:0-37295 GCA_007922195.1 Podocnemis expansa | reverse complement strand
CTCCTTCCCTGGCTACATGCAGGAGGGCAGGGGGAGGGGCCGTCACTTTCACTGCTCCAGCACGCAGCCTCTGCATGAGCCTGTGCGGAGCTGAGACAACAGACACACGGGGCTCCTCCGGGCTGCCTGCCCTGAGCTGCACTGGCCCACGTGTTGCCTGCGCTGGTGACGGGGGGGCCACTGCACCCCTGCCCACTAGCGCAGCTTACAGGGAACATTGGTTTGGAAATGTTGCTATGTGGGGTAGTAGGGGTAGCAGAGCAGGGATGGCAAGACAGGGGAGGTCAGGAGTTATTTGGAGTGGCAGGAATGAGTGTGGGGAACACAGCAGGGGAGGGGCAAGGCCAGTGCAACCCAGTAAGCCTGGTAAGCATTGCAGGAGGGTGCTGGCACCTGCTCTGCTTGCAGGGGGGCGCCAGAAATGGTAGCAGTGTTCCTGGGCAGGGGTGGCCAAAGAAGACAAGGGCAGCCATGTTGGGAACAGCACAAGGGTGGCAAGAGAAGAGAGAGGAAAGGATAACAGGAGTGGCTTTGTGGGAGGGGGCAGGGGGAACCTGGTGAGTGGGAAGGTAGGGCAGGGGAGCACGGCACAGCACCCACTTCTCCACAGTGGCCCCCTGACACCCAGGGCAAATCCTCACCCCACTGCTGCTCCCTCCCACCCCAGTGGGTCCCATTCCCGCCTCCTCTAGACCCCTGCTGCCTGTGATGGACCTTCCCATCACTACAGGGGCCAGAACTATTCCTCCAGCCCTCAGCTCATGCCCCCCCAGCTACACACCCCCCCAACCAAACAGCCACCCCACAACCTCAGCTACACACCCTCTGCTACATATCCACTCCCACCCAACTCTGCTACACACATACCCCTGCCCCCCACAACTCCCAGCAGTCCCCCTAAAAGCCCTTACCTTGGCTATTTGCAGGCTGGCTGACAGGCTGGGAGCTGCTTCCTTGCCACAAACTACTTTGTGGGACCCCCTAAAGGGCTCACTATCGGCCCCCACTGCTACCTTCCCTGTGGGCCCAGTCCCATCCTACAGCCCTAACCACCCACATGACTCCCCAGGAGTCCTTTTTTGTTTTGCTGACCTGAACTAGCATGACTGTCCCTCTGGAACTTGTAATTTATTATTGCATATGATATTTTTAAAGATCTTCCCATAATGAAGCTTGTAAGTTGATCATCTTTCACTTAACGTAAATGAGCTAATGCTGAACTACCAAGTTAAAATGAACATTTAAAGCATTTTAAAAAGGATGAGCATTAATTAATAAATAAACAGTGGTAACATTAATGATGGCTCAAAATAACAAATACCACATTTAAAATTTTGGCCGTCAAATCTTACAAATGTTTCAAAAAGTCTTGGGTTTATGTGCACTAGACATTTAATACAAATAATTATAATAAATAAAAATAAGTTAAAAAGGTTCCTAATGTGTAGCTATAAATGAAAAACACCAAATTTCAGTGAAATTCTCTGAAGTACTCAAGTTTATAAGACTCTTGCCCCCTCAAAAATATTAAATAGTAAGTACAGTAGAAGCTAAAAGATTACTTACAAAAAAAGAAGGTACAGCACAGACATCACACACAGCCGTAATGATTGTCTAAGCGGGCAGTACTCTACTTATATGAGCCAGGCTATATGGACCTACCTGGTAAACTGATATAACCAAAGCCAAACTAAAAATTGTCACAAAGTCAAAGGAAAAGGCAAAAGAACAGATAAAAAAGAAAAGAAAAAGGCAATATTTCCACAAAATTAAAAAAATGGCAGAATAAATGGCCACACTGAGGAATTAAAAACTGAGCCCAAGGGAAAAGTTCCTATTATTGTGCTGTCTGTTGCTTGCTCCTGCTTTTTTAGCATGTCAATGTGAAGGTGATGGGCAGATAATGGTGAAATCTGCAATTCAAACGAAGCACAGATCCTAATGATAGTTTGCCTTGATGAGTCAAGAGTGAAAAGTGCTTAGGCTTCCAACCCTGCTAGCTCTGCTAGATGGGAACAATTTCTATATTTTTCTATATTTTCATTCCTGTTGACCAAACTGATGATGGGACCCATTATTACTTGGGGCCGTAGGTATCTGCCTGCTTCGTCTACCCCAAAAGCCACCACTGCTTTTGGCCAGCCCTGCATAGCCCACATGGCTAGACTGAGCAGGGAGGAAGCGCTGACTCTAAATCTCCCAGATTCTCACGGCACACTTTGGGGCTTGCCATGGCACAGTGGTTGGGAACTACTGCTCTAGGAGTCCCAGAAGGTTTGACCTCCTGGGTAGAAAAAGCCTATTCAGTTTTCAGCTGAGGGCTTCTAGCCATCAGGCTTTGGTTAAAAGATTCCCTAGTGCTGTGGGATGCTATGAAGAGTTTCAGCAGCTTCCTCCCACAAGAACAGTTGGAAGATTCAAATGCCTTCATCAAGGAAGGTGCCTTGGCCTGTCATCATGCCTTTACAGTGGCATTCGATGCCTCGAACACAGCCAGCCGCAGCATTGCTATGGCCGTGGTTACCCACGGAGCAGCTTGGCTTCGGGATTTTGACCTCTCCCAGGACTTACAGTAGGCTATATCAGACTTCCCTTTAGAGGGACAGTCTCTCTCTTTACCTGCCCACTGACTCCCTGATCCGTGGCAACTGTTTCCATAGGTCAGCCTTCAGAACCCTGGATATGCTTGTTCCCCAGGTGCCTCAACATTCCCAGTCTACCACAACCCCTTGAACGCATGGGGATGGGGTCCTTGTTCTACCCCCCTCCCCCACACAACCGAAATGGCTATCTTTTAGGAGCCTTTGGACCTCAGGCGATCAACTCCAACAGGGCCACTTCTCCCTCCATCAAACCCTTGAATGTCAGAGCAGTACACTAAATGCTTTTGCTAAACGCCCCCTCGCAGTCAGCCTTGGGACACCTCTTCCTCCTCTCCAGTAATGAAGTGCCTCCTTCTTCCCTTCCCATATACTTCAGGTCAAGTAAGGGCCTGGCCACCGGAGAATTCTCCTCATACGCACTTGGTTCCAGTCGCATATGCCCTTGGAACCTTGGTGGGAATCCAGAGGTCACAGAGGTATGCAAAGCAGGCAGATGATGCCTTCACTGAAAAAAAAAAAGAATAACACTATAGTCCTCTGGGACAAAGGTAGGATGCCTACATCTCTGTCAACTCCTTCCCAGTCGGGCACACTTAAAAGGCTATGCTCCCGTGTCGCTATCCCGAGAGCACTCCTTCTCCGTGTTGGCCTGCAATGGATCGGGGGAAACTTTTGCGGGATGATGCACCCTGCCCCCTGGCTGACGGGTAAGAGGGCAAGCTCATACCCCTTTGTCCTCTATCTTCTCCTGCCTTGCCTCCCCAGGCAGTGCCCCTTTAATAGCGGGGCCATGCTCTTCAGACTCATATAAGGCTTTTGCTTGCGGGATCCTCGAGTCTTACTGTAGGGGTTTTGCCTTTTCAGCTCCTACCCCTCCTTCCCAAGGACCTTCACAACATTACACTGGTCCTTCTGTCCATGGGCAGATCTCAGTTTAGCCCTCGACTAGAACCTCCTCTGCTCTGGTGCCTCCCTCTAACCAGGCAAGGGTCGCTTTCCCCTGAAGTCTCTAGACAGCCATCTAGGAGCTGCCTTGATCTTTCTATTGCACCCCTCTCCTCCCTAGAATTGCAACAAAGGGAGATAGTAGGGGATAGAACTCCTAACCACCATCGGTATTCGTACACCTGAGTGAGCCATCTGAGGACCTTTGGTCTTCAGCTCAGTGTAGTTCCCCTGCAGAACTCTGGCCCAGGGAAACTTACAGACCCTTAATAGGTTGGAGAGCCTGACGCCTTATGGGTGATGATTTCATAACTTCCCCTCTGTGTTCCTTAAAGGACACAGTGGTTCTTCCTTGTTTTTCCGTAGGTAGGGCTTGCCTTATGCTCGCCTCCTCTTCCCAGGATCTCTCCCTCTTCCCTCCTCCCACCCGGGACCTGCACAAGCCTTAACCCTTCCAGTATGTGTGGTGGCACACCAATAACACACCTTCCCTTGGAGCAGGTGTTATAGACCATGTCCGACTTGTGTCTTGCCTAAGGCATCGTCTTCTCTCCTCATCAGGATCTATGCAAGATCCCTCGTAGTTGGTCTGTTGTATCCTTGACCCAACACCTGCACCCGCCACTAGAGATGAGTCATCCAGCTATGTTATGAAGGTTGACTGCCTCTCCATAGAAGTGAGAAGTGAGAACATCTTCTGAGCTAAGAGCCCCCCTCCAAACACTCTGATTCTGGAGCTTGGAGGCACGACTCTCAAGGTGGACCTGACTTGTCTACAGAGATATCCGGATACTCCTTCCCTTGATTCAGCACACCTCTCCCTATGCGAGTCTGCGTACCGGGAGAGTAGAGAACAGGGGCAGGGGACAGAAATGTACACCTAACTTGGAAATTGTGTACCCCCCCCGCCCCGAACCCCGCGATGGTTTCATACTACCCATACCTCAAGTCATCCCTCCCACCCCCTTTTTGGTTGGGGACAGCCTAACATGGGGAATTCTGATAGTTTCTCTCCTGAAACTAGGATGGTTGTACCTAGGGGTTCTTCTTTTTACTACTATAACCTGCTCAAGGGTTACCTCTAAAGAAGGGCCCTTCTGGGATGTCCACTTCTCTCCCTGAAGGAGTGTCTCTGATGCCTTTGGGCCCCAGAGACGGGTCTGCCAATCATCTAGGCCTTATTCTGGGGCCTTCCCCCAGGCCCTCCATTCCCACGTGTCAATGGATGGAGGGGCAGGGGACCCCGCCCACTCCTTCCTCGTTATCTTCCTGCGTTAGCTTCCATATAAAACTGGGACGCCTCAGTTTAGGGTACCCCTTATCAATCCTACCCATGGCATCTTCTGCGATATGCCAATGATGAAAGGCCTCTTGCCTATCCCCCATTGGGTCAAGGGGCGATGTGTTCCCCATCCCACTCTTAGTTAGTAACTTAGCCCAATTGACCTTCCCCTTTTGGGGCTGAGGTGGCAAGGGCAGCAATTATTCCACCCTTGCCCTTCGCCTGCAGCTGTGGTCAGGACTGCCTTTCTCAGGAGTCGATCCTTCTAGGAAGGGGGAACCCTCCTACACTAGATGGTCTTGCTGGTGACAAGGATGTTCTTTGCTATTATGATATAGCAAGTTCCCCGACAATGAAACAGGGACTGCCCCTGCTGGAGTTATAGTCTCGGCACTCTCATGCATGCCTTCTCTCGAAGATCTTATACTTGGTGGCATGTCTGTAGGTGTTCGCTTGGCAGGCAACTGCTTCTTCATCCAATTTTGGGTGCTGTGCCATTTGTGGGTAGTTGCACTGACAGTGGAAAAGGTTCTAACTCCGACCACCTTCCACAGTACGGCTTGAAGTCACCTGATACTGAATGTATCCGAGCAGCACTCAAAGAAGAATGGTGGGTTACTCATTCAGAGTCCTCCCGCCATCCCTGCTACTTGGAGTTAGCGATTAATGGGAACTGGGGAGGAGCAGGGCTGGGGCCATATACATGGCCAGGGGGCGGTGGCTGCCAGGCCTGTCCTGACAGGCTAAGGCTAAAAGAAGTTCTGGCCAATTGTGCGCTGTGGCACGTAGACATCTGATACAGAATGAATCCAAGCAGCCCATCTCGAAGAAGGACGGTTATTGGTAAGTAACCCACTGATGCCTGTGTTCCAAGGTGGGAGAGAGAGACACTTACCAACCAGTCATTCTTCTTTGAGCGCTGCTCGGATTCATTCAGAACTATGTGTCTCCGCTCCTGACCGCCAGATTGGTTGGAACTTTTTGCCCTAGCCTGTCAGAAGATGGCAGGCGCCCCCCCTCCCAATGCCATCCCGTGGCTATATATCTGGCCGCTGCCTGACCCCTCCCCAGTTTCATTTCTTCCACCTTCGTGTCCTTTGTGGAACTGCCCGCTCCTTGCACTTTGCAAGCAGCCTGTCCATCGTTCAGTTGATGATCTTTTCACTTGACTGGGAGGACCTGCTTGTGGATTTAGTTCCACCAAAGACAATCTCCTCCCTCAGGCCGGAACACTGCATTACTCTGCCGTCCGCCATGCCAGTGTTCAAACCTGCGCTGAATGCGGCAAGGCCTTCCCACAGGATGATCCCCACGAGAAGTACCTCCAGTGCCTGGGCAAAAGCCTTCTGGTCACCGCATGCTCCATTTGTCTGTCCTTCAAACTGAGGACAATCAAGGACAGGGAGCAAAGATGCCGTGCCATAGCCTCCGAGCAGTCTCAGCACTCCTCTCCTGAGGCCTCAGGACCTCCTGCGGCACCATGTGCCATTTCGGCACCGGAACCTGCCCAGCACGGCCCCAACGGGGGCCACAGGACAAGCTCGGTACCGACCTTGGTACCGCGGCACCAATTCAATCTGGCATCTCTGAGACGGGGCCCCCATGTCGCTATCCCGAGAGCACTCCTTATCCATGTTGGCCTGGAGTGGATCAGGGGAAAACTATTGTGGAATGATGCACTCTGCTACCTAGGTGATGGGTAAGAGGGCAAGCAGAGTGTGAGTGACCAGCGGACAGAGCTGGCAGACAGTGGGTAGAGCCAGTTGATGGCACAAGTGGCCAGCAAAGGACTGGAATGCGTGAGTGACTAGCAGGTGGGGCCAGCAGATAGCTGGTTTAAAAGACATTCCCTGTATGTTGGGAACCTGTTTTGCACTGATTCTCCAAATCAATGCTGGTTTTTGTTATTGGGACTTTTACATTCTCTTCTTATTACTATTAAAAGTTCTGTATACTACACTCAGGATTGTACTTGCAAGCAGGGAAGCATTACCCCTTTGAGGTTCCCAGGGAATCGTGCCTGATTTCCCAGAAGACTGGGTGGGAGCTCAAGCTGGTTGGTGCTGTGCCATTATTTGGACACTCTTAGATATAAAACCAGGCCCTTGTTCTGCCAACTCACCCTGGCAGAAGGGTTACACATGAATGGGGACGGACTGCTTAAACGAGGCAATTGGTTAAAGATGGCGGCCCCTAGAAGCCCCTGGTCAACATCAGAGATCAAACAGCTCATGAAGAGGCATTAAACTGGTGACTTTGTGGCAGCTGAAGAAGCAATTGCACTGTTGACACACAGGGTGATTGAGACAGGTCGTGGTATCCAGGAAGCGGGGATAGCTGATGCTATGGAGGAGAACACAGGGCCAGATCACAGAATCTGGCTTTGTTTGAGATCCCAGCCCCAGACCAAAGCAAAAACCCATGTGATTCAAACAAAAGGATGTCCGAAGATATGGCACAGGTATGTTGTGTCTATGAGTGGTGGTGGAGGGGAAGTCTGGTGGCTAGGAACTTTTGGATGAAACGGCATGTTCTGGTTTTTGGGTTTCGGTTTTTGTCCTTCTTTTTTAAAGCTGTGGGGGTCTCTTGACATGTAAGATAAAAGGTTTGAAAATCACCTCATAAAAAATAAATACAAAAATGTCTTATCACATGTTTTCAGCAGCTGAGCGATGGTTCTTCAGAGGCTTTGGAGATTCCAGGCACCAACTGCTCTGAAGAGGCAGAGATTGGGCTAAGTCTGTTTTTGTCCATCCCCAAAACCAGCTGTCCAACAGGGTGCCGAAAGACTGGGGGATCCTTGTTCTATAGGCCTGTGTGATCTAACACTGAGGGAGACATTTGGGATTGAGCTTGTATGAATCTGCAACCGCAAAACCATCATGCATGCAATTGTACGAGTTGCTGTACATGGCATCATCAAGCACTGTCTGAGACAGAAACAATTTGAGGATTACCCAGTGTGTGTCATAGATGCCCCAGGCAGTGGAGTCACAACTTTTCGTACTGGTCCAAAGAAGACGTAAAGGGTCAAATTAAAGAAATTAGCAGCCGTTTATGTATAGAGAACATGTCAAATGTCATTGCCACATTGGGATATGCGGTGTGGTGCTCTCCGTTTAACCCAGGAACATCTAGCTTTAGGAGTAGCGCTGGTGGACAAAGTGATGGAGGCCGAGGACTCAGATAGCGCATTAAATGAAATAATCAAACTGAAGGATGAATTTTTAATGCAAAAAATTGACCTTCTTCTTCATTCAATAAATTACAAAAAGCTTCTGAGAAAAAACACTGAAAGTTAGTGTGTGTTTTGGGGCATTGTAAAAACAAAATAAAATAGTGGGTTACTTACCACTAACCGTCCTTCTTCGAGATGGGCTGCTCAGATTCATTCAGAAATAGATGTCTCCATGCCAGACTGCTGGTCGGAACTTTTTGCCCCCGCCTGTCAGAAGACGGCAGGTGGCCACCACCACCACCCCGCTCCACCCTGTGGCTATATATGTGGCTGCTACCTGGCCCCTTCCCAGTTATTAAGAGAAGCCAGCTCCAAAAGCGGGGATGAGGGGAGGGCTCTGAATGAATCCGACTAGCCCATCTCAAAGAAGGAAGGTTACTGGTAAGTGCCCCACCATTCTTCTTCAAGCGCTGCTTGGATACATTCAGAAATAGGTGACTGCTAGCCATGCTGATGGATGGCAGGTAGAGTTGCCTCTTCCGCCTTCAGCATAGCATATGTCTGACATGGGCAGTTGTCCAATGAGCAAGGTCCTTGAGGGGTCTAAGAAATTGACCTAAGGACCTTCATCCAAGCAAGGGTAGCCTGGGAATGTAGGACTTAAACCAATGGAGAGAAGTAAGCCTGGATTGCCTGAGCACTGATTGGTGTGCGTAGGCATGACGGCCTGAGGTCACCTTACGCATAAGTGATACCAATGCATTATGGCTATGGTCAAGGAATGCGTCTCGAATCGCTCTACCTGAGGGGGTATTGGCAGGGGCCATGTGGAGGCCAGAGGTTTTAGTGTTCTGGCAGCAACACGTGTTGGCGTGATTCCTACGGGAGAGTTGACAGGGCCCTAAGTTTGCCGGGCTGGCAGTGGAGGTTATCAGCATTGCAAAAAGCAGAGGAGGAGGAGTAGACTGTCTTTTTCCCTGTCCAGTATTGTAAGACACATGCAGGCCATGGGGTTGGCTGGGGACTTGAAAGGGCTGCAGCCCCTTGGGCCCTGCGGCAGTGATGCCCCTGCCAGAAAAACATTGGGTATATGAATCTGGCGCACTTGGTATCCCGTAGGAGGGATGGGCTATCCGGAGTGGGTGGGAAGAATCTAGAGATCTTCAATCTAGTTTAAAGAAATGCATGAGAGATCGAAGACAACAGTCAGTGACCTCATAGGGCACACCCGTAAGTGAGGCAGTGGGACCAGCGTGGAGAGGGCAGATACTTGGCTCATCCTACGGTACTAGATAAGACAAACACAGATGGGACATTCTATGGGTCTGAAAAGTATGATCAGGCCTCCACGAGCTTACCGATGGCATTGTGACAGTTCCCTTGGATGGGGTGTCAGTCAATGTTCCCTGTAAGGTTTGACGGCTTGTGTGCAAAATTTTGAACCCGTGTGCAAAACTTTTTCTGAATAAAATTTTTGTGCAACTCTACATGATGGAAATTATTGAAAAATATAGAACAATGAAAAATTAATAAGTTATTTAAATTGTTTTTATTAATAATTTGAATTTATTCTATGCTTATGTGACATTTTGTCTCATCAATTCTTCAGTCCTGTTTGTCTGCCTTTGTCAGTTTTCCAAAATGAATAAGCACATAAAAAAGTTAAAGTGAAAGCAATTAACTTGCTTCTCATTTTTTCATTTTGCACAGCAGCCCATTTTACAATTTAAAAAAATGGTCCTAAATTGTTCCTAGCCAGTTCAAATGTGACCCTTTATTTGTTTTACTTAATTGGTCACTATTAGTAATCTTGATCACAGTATACTTTATTTTCCTTCATTTTATTAGTGTTTGCTATATATATATTTTTCCCCCCAATTTAACCCTTCCCTAAGGAGCAACAGGCCAAAAGGTAAAAACCCCAACCCAGGGCTTGACCCTGTGATCACAAATCTGTTATTCTACCAACTGAGCTCCAGGCATTCTATATAGAAAAACTTCTGGGCATAAAGGATAACTGTGTACTCCACTGCCCCTTGATTCGCCCCCCCCCCCACTGCTCTTTCTTCCGTGTGTGCATCTGTGCAGCAAACTCTTAACATCTGGACAATCACCGGTTTTTTGGAATGCCTGATGGAGGAAGGACATCAAGGTAAGAAGGAGCCCTTGGATAGCTAGTAACTCCCCCCAGCCAATCCTCAGTGGGGCTTCAGGCCTGCCTCCCTGCCCATCTTCAGCTGCTCTCCCAGCCTGCCCCATCCCCCAGTTGATCCTTGGCCATGGTTAAGGCCTGTCCCTCCCCCGCCCCATCCAATCCTCAACCACTTTGCCAGACTAGGGCTACCGGATACCAAAGCATGGAAAGGAGGACAGGGAAGTACAAAAAGGAGGATGTTGGAGGACACATACACATCTGGGGCTCCGCCTGGGCCCCCTTCATCCACCCAGCCAGTGCCCCCCCCGAATGCTTGCCCCATTGATCACCCGACTCCAGGGAAATCTGTCTAGCCCCTAGTTACAGCGTGAGATTAATAGCAAGAACAGAGGCTCAAGAATATCAAATGAATGGCTTAAGTATTTTTCCTTTTCACATTAAAGTAACCGTAAAGCCAACCACTTTAAGGAGGCATAAAACTAAGTATTTAATGCTTATATCAAGGTGCAAGGAGAATCACACTGCAGAACTCCTATCCAGACTGATGTTTTTACATTGTGAGTTGCAAATGGAAGCACACCTCCAATAAATTTAATGTAGTAATTATGGACAAGGTTAAAATCAGTTTTAACACAGGAAGTTCCTTCACAGAATTCACTTTGTTTGACACACAGACGGATGGGCCCTTGACTACATGAAGTCTAACAGAATTTGAGGTGTTGGCTTCTAAAGGAAAAGTAATCTCTGTCAGCAGTATTCTCCCCATGACTTGAAATTAGGGGTGTGGTGCAGGGGGATGTTTGGGGGGGGGTATAGGAGGTGCTCAGTCATTTGCTCTAACACTGTTACTAGCCGACAACTGGGGGGCACAGGTGGAGTGTACAGAAATCCCTGTCTAGCCTCAGTTTTGAGCCTCACTGTGCAGTATTTAAAAAAAAATCACAGACATGCTCTTTAGATTATATACACACAGGAAAGGAGAAATCAGAAAATATAAGAGCTGCCGGTTTTTATGTGCAGATCTGCCTGAAACATAATCTTTTACCTAAAATGCAAATTTCTGGAAACATCATATCCTACTATGTCTGCCATAAACCACAGATGTACATATATCTATTTTATGACAGTTAACGTTTTGTTTGCTTTTATGTGAAATACACATCAAATGGGGGTTGGGGGGGCAGAGTAGATGTTTGTTACTATCAAATGCTCCACCCAAGAGGACAGCACCTATTCTTGAATGCAATGATCAGTTTGTTCCTAAATATACCAAAATAAAAATAAGCATAGAGTATATAGGCAAAAGCAAGCTGCTTGTTTTCTATGATTTGATAAACTAAGAAAGGGACAAATATTGCAATCCTTACTCCATCAAATTTCCCACTGACTTCATTTAAAGTATAGGATCAGGCCCAGCCCAGCAGCTACTTTAGCATGGATAATACTTGCACATGTGTGTATCTTACTAAAATTTAAGGACACATCTATAATGGACTAATCTCTTCTTGGAAAGGAGAAACAAACTGAAAAAAAAATCACACTGGGAAAAGGAAAATCTTACAGATTCAAACCTCCTCACAATTAAAAGTGAACTTTGTTGGACCTCTAAACAAAAGATTTGTTGTCAAAAGCCAAGATTCATTAGCAGGAATAAATATCTGGCTTGGCCCAGCCATTAGGGAAACAACCGTCCCCAGAAACTTTAAGCCAAGCAGGGCAGCAAAGCAGAAAGCAAAGAAGCAGTCACAGATTTCTCTCTGGGCACTTCAGAGACCCCATCAAGGTGAAGAAAAGCCCCCACCCCTCCAAAAAATAAGATCAAACCTCCCCCAAAATCAGGTGCAGGGAAAGGGGAGAGAACCTGAGCTGGAGCCTGGAAAGAAGCCCCGGGTGAGGAGCTGAAGCAACAAAACAAAGGGAAACCACTTCCAGCACTGCAGCTGGAATGCCTGGAGCACGGCAGGACAAAGAGGAGGAGTCTTAAAGTGACACAGACTCCTGGTTTTCTGTGGTAACCCTGAGCCTGACCAGCTCCTAGCCGATCTTCAGGGGCTCTGCTACACCCCCCCACCCCAGCTGCTCTGCTGGCCTGGCCCCGCTCCCCACTTTGACAGCCTGGGGCTGCCCGGCCCGGCCCCTCCTCCCCCAGCGGCTCAGCTGATCGGCTCCCAGGCCGGCCCCGCCCCCACTCCCCTGGCTGAGCCTCAGCCGCTCTGCCGGCCTCGCCCTCCCCGTGCGCGGGGACTGGAAACCCCTGCGCGGGGAGGGGTGTCTAACCTGCGCAGCCGCGCTGCTGCGCATGTTAGAGGGAACAGTGGTGTCAGTATCCATATCCTTGGAAGCAACAAGAAAATGGCATTACTGATAGCTATGCCCTTCCCCTTCTTCTTCTTCTTTTTTTTTTTCTTTTAATTCAGTGGCTGGAAGGCAGCTGCAGGAAAATTAAGGCAAGGAGTTGAACGCGATGAGGCTACGGCCTGGTGACGGGCTCATGAACACAATAGGCCCGGATGCTAGGCCCCATGGCCTACGGAACCAACTCACTTTGGCCTACATGTCCTTGCACTGTCAGGAAGGACCATCCCAAAATGGGACTGAGCTTAAGCTTAACGCTGCACAGGGGTGCGTATCAGGATTGAGGTTCCCTTTGAGAGGGGGGCCCTGGGAATGATCGGGATGTACGGAGAAGGAGATAGGTTCCTCTGAAAGGAGTAGAGTGAGGGTATGCCACCCCGATGGGACACATGTGGCCATCTCCTTGTGACCCGGGCCTCCTGGGATAAACTGAATGTGCCAAAATCAGGGCAAGCTGCAAAACCAGGGGCCAAACCTTCAAACCACTGACGGGTGGTACTTAACCAGTCTCCCAGTCAGTAACAAAACATGTTTCTTGTTGGGCCCACTGCAGCTGGGACACCCCCTGATGGGAGCCATTAAAGGAAAGAATAGTTTTGCAGACACCCAGTCTGGGATTGCCTTAAGAATGAATCACTTGCAGGACACATAAAAACAAAGATTTCTAATTTCTAATTTCTAATACAGGCATGATACCTACATATAAACCATATAATCATTCTTGGCAGATTATCGCCTTTCTACTGACACCAAACATCGTATATCACACATGGATGATTGGAAATATGAAATATTAATATGAAAAATAATAATAAACAGTCCCCTAGACCCAGACATCGTCACACTCCCCTTTAACACATTTACAGTATATCTGAAGTGTCCTCTGTGCATATGTTAATGTTGGTATTAGATAGAACCATAGAATCATAGAACCATAGGGTTGCAAGGGACCTTATGAGGTCATCTAGTCCAACCCCCCTGCCAAAAAAAGCAGGACCACTCCCACTAAATTATCCCAGCTAGAGTTTTATCTAACCAGGCCTTAAACGTCTCTCAAGACGGAGATTTCACCATCTCCCTAGGTAGCCCATTCCAATGCTTTACCACCCTCCTACTAAGAAAGTTTTTTCCTAATATCCAGCCTCAACCTCCCCAGCTGCAACTTAGAATAGAATCATAGGGTTGGAAGGGACCTCATGAGATCATGAAGTCCAACCCCATGGGGTTGAACCTAGGACCTTCTGCATATTAAGCAGACTTGAAGCCATTGCTCTTTGTTCTAGCCTCTGTTACTGCTGAGAACAGACAATTGCCATCCTCCTTCAAGCATCCCTTCAGGTAGCTGAAGGTTGCTATCAAATCCCCCCTCAGTCTTCTCTGCTGCAGGCTAAATAAGCCTAGTTCCTTCAGTCTTTCTTCATAGGGCTTGTGCCCCAGCCCCTTCATCATTTTTGTTGCCCTCCGCTGGACTCTTTCTAATTTGTCCACGTCCTTTTTGTAGTGGGGAGCTCAAAACTGGACACAGGATTCCAGATGTGGCCTCACCAGTGCCGAATAGCAGGGAATGATCACATCACTTGATCTGCTGGCAACACTTCTTCTGATGCAGCCCAGTATGCCATTGGCCTTTTCGACAGCAAGAGCACACTGCTGACTCATATCCAGCTTCCCATCCACCAGGACCCTAAGGTCCTTTTCTGTGGTGCTGCTACTTAGCTGATGTCTCCCCAGCCTGTAGCAGTGCATGGTGTTTTTCCATCCCGAGTGCAGGATTGTGCACTTGTCCTTGTTGAACCTCATGAGATTTGTATTAGCCCACTGATCCAATTTATCAAGGTCTTCCTGAATCTTCTCCCTGCCCTCCAGCGTATCTACCATTCCCCCCAGCTTGGTGTCATCCACAAACTTACTGAGTGTGCAATCAATCCCATCGTCCAGATCATTAACAAAAATATTGAATAGAACTGGCCCCAGGACTGACCCCTGGGGAACACCAGTCATTACTGTTTGCCAACTAGACATGGAGCCATTGATTCCTACACGCTAAAACTGTTGATCTACCCAGTTTTTTATCCACCTTACAGTCCACGCATCCAACCCCTACTTCCTTAATTTGCCAATGAGAATGCTGTGGGAAACTGTATCAAAAGCCTTGCTAAAGCCAAGGTATATCACATCAACGGCTCTTCCCGCATCCACACATCCAGTCATCTCATCATAGAAGGTGATGAGGTTGGTCAGGAACAATTTCCGGTTGCTGAATCCGTGCTGACTGTTCCTAATCACTCTGTTTTCCTCCAATTGTTTCAGGATGGATTCTCTGAATTTTCCAGGGATTGAGGTGAGGCTGACAGGTCTGTAATTCCCTGGATCCTCCTTTTTGCCTTTCTGGAAGATAGGAACTATATTTGCTTTTTTCCAGTCCTCTGGCACCTCCCCCATTTGCCACGAGTTTTCGAAGATAATGGCCAGTGGTACTGCTACCTCATTGGCCAACTTCCTCAGTACCCTCGGGAAGGTGAGCTCTATCAAAGGTCAGCCAGTTCCTGAATTCTGGTCGCTGAGTGGAATTTCAGGGTGGATGTAGAGTGAGCTTTGTCAAGTGTGAGACCCTCTAACAAATACTTAGGACAGGTGTATGTTATACTAAGACATGACTACTAAGACTAGGAAAGCCTTGGATCGTAATGGGAAAAGAGGACTTGTACCCCGCGAGACTCCTGAGTGAGAGTCTGCAGGAGCTAGGCCGGGATACCAACGGTGCTATGGCTGTGCCCTGGGGGGTGAGCTACGTGAGAGACACTGCTGGATGAAAGTCTGGGAAGTGATGATTGGGCCCAGAGCAGTATCCCGTTTGTGAGAGTGGTCTCTGAACCATCATGGTGGGAGCAAGGGATGACTGTGAACATAGTAAGGAGGGAGGAGGGACAAGCTTCTCTGCCTTTGACCAAATGGCAAGGGGAGAGTTCCAGATGATTTAATCACTATTATTATGTTATCTCCTCTGGTTCTCCATGACCTGAGGGTAGAGAACAGGGCCAGGGGACAGAAATGTGCACCTAGCTTTGAAGTTGCATAAGTGCCCTCCCCCCCCAAACCCTCTGATGGGTTCATACTACCCATACCTCGGGGGTTTGCCCCCCCCCCCTTTTTGGTTGGGGACAACCTAACATGGGGAATTCTCATAGTTTCTCTCCTGAAACTAGGATGGTTGTACCTAAGGGTTCCTCTTTTTACTACTATAACCTGCTCAAGGGTTACCTCTAAAGAAGGGCCCTTCCTGGATGTCCACTTCTCTCTTTATGATGACCTCCCTGAAGGAGCGTCTCTGATGCCTTTGGGCCCCAGAGACGGGTCTGCCAATCATCTAGGCCTTATTCTGGGGGCTTCCCCCAGGCCCTCCATTCCCATGTGTGAACAGATGGAGGGGCAGGGGACCACGCCCACTCTTTCCACGTTATCTTCCTTCCCGTGTTAGCTTCCATATGAATCTGGGACACCTCAGTTCAGGGCACCCCTTATGAATCTTACCCATGACATCTCCTGCCAATATACCAATGGTGAAAGGCCGCTTGCCTGTCCCCCGTTTGGTCAAGGAGCGATGTGTTCCCCATCCCAGTCTTGGTTAGTAACTTAACCCAATTGACCTTCCCCTTTTGGGGCTGAGGTGGCAAGGGCAGCAATTATTCCACCCTTGCCCTTTGCCTGCAGCTGTGAGAGTCTGTTGCCCTGGATCAGGACTGCCTTTCTCAGGAGTCGATTCTTCTAGGAAGGGGCAACCCTCCTACACTAGACGGTCTTGCTGGTGACAGGAATGTTCTTTGCTATTATGATATAGCAAGTTCCCTGACAATGAAGCAGGGACTGCCACTGCTGACGTTATAGTCTCCTGACAGAATGGCAAATGACCCCTCGGCACTCTCATGCACGCCTTCTCTCAAAGATCTTGCACTGGTGGCGTGTCTGTAGGCGTTTACTTGGCAGCCAACTGCTTCTTCACCCAATTTTGGGTGCTATGCAGTTTTTGGGCAGTTGTGCTGACAGTGGAAAAGGTTCTAACTCTGACCACCTTCCACAGTATGGCTAGCAGTCACCTGATACTGAATGTATCGGAGGAGCGCTAGAAGAAGAACAGTGGGTTACTCATTCAGAGCCTTCCCACCATCCCCGCTACTTGGAGTTAGCGATTAATGGGAACTGGGGAGGAGCAGGGCTGGGGCCATATACATGGCCAGGGGGCAGTGGCTGCGAGCCCTGTCCTAACAGGCTAAAGCTAAAAGAAGTTCTGGCCAATTGTGCGCTGTGGCACGTAGACACCTGATACTGAATGAATCCAAGCAGCCCATCTCGAAGAAGGATGGTTACTGGTAAGTAACCCACCGATGCCTGTGTTCCAAGGTGGGAGAGAGAGAGACACTTACCAACCAGTCATTCTTCTTCGAGCGCTGCTCGGATTCATTCAGAAATATGTGTCTCAGCGCCGGATTGGTTGGAACTTTTTGCCCTAGCCTGTCAGAAGATGGCAGGCAGCCACTGCCCCCCCACACCACCCCATGGCTATGTATGTGGCCGCCACCTGACCCCCTCCCCAGTTTCATTTCTTCCGCCTTCGTGTCGGTTGTGGAACTGCCCGCTCCTTGCACTTCTCAAGCAGCTTGTCTGTCGTTTGATTGATGAGCTTTTCATCTGACTGGGAGCACCTGTTTGTGGACTTAGTTCCACCAAAGACAGTCTCCCCCCTCGGGCCAGAACACTGTGTTACTCTGCCATCCACCATGCCGGGGTTCAAACCCTGCACCGAGTGCAGCAAGGCCTTCCCGCAGGATGATCCCCATGAGAAGTACCTCCGGTGCCTGGGCAAAAGTCATCTGGTCACCGTGTGCTCCATTTGTCTGTTGTTCAAGCCAAGGACAATCAAGGACAGGGAGCAAAGATGCCATGCCCTAGCCTCTGAGCAGTCTCAGCACTCCTCTTCCAAGGCCTCAGGACCTCCTGCGGCACTGTGTGCCAGTTCGTCACCAGAACCCGCCTGGCACAGCCCCAAAGGGGGCCGCAGTACAAGCTCGGTACCAACTTTGGTACCGCTGCACGGATTTAGCCTGGCATCTCTAAGACGGGGCTGTTCCCAGTATTGGTCGTTCTCAATCCCGGCACCACGGCACCATCATAGCCCTGAGTCTTCAACTTGGGACTCTCCCCAGAACGGGCCGGGCTTGACCCCAGTACCATGGTGCCAATGCAGCCGCATGCCGGAGGCAGTGGAGGCGCCAAGGGCACTCCTCCTAGTGTCTGCACCTCCCTCGCTGGCACTGGTTAGAAGGGGCAAGCTGGCCTTCATGTCGAAGGCCTGGGCTCAACACACACGGCACTGTTCTCCTTCCCCGCCACAGGCCCCGGGTTCCAAAGCTACAGAGCCCATCACCCCCTTCGGTCCTGGTGCCCTGGAGCTGTCCCCATGGCAGCATATCACCCTGCTGTCTCCTGTATGGCCTCAGGGGTCCTGAGATTCTTCCCCCTGTTCCAGCCCAGGGGAAGGGGCTTCAGATGGGTCTAAATGGCCCCGGTGCTGAGTCTCCACACCACCGCCCTTCCAGTACCGCCTGCAAGAATGGTTACCACATGAGTCCTCTGTGACTGTGCCAATACCTCCCCCAGCACTGGGGAGAGCCTTAAACCCGGTACTGTCTTCCTACACAGGCGACTTGTAGGTGCATTTTGATCTCCTGTGCTGTGTTTCAGCGCACATGGGTATGGAGGTCCAATCCTCCGATTTACCTTCTGATGCTTTATTCGTCCTGGTGTTCTCCTCAGTGGAACCAGTCATGGTTCCCCTCCACCCAAGCGTCTGGGACCTGGCCTCCTCCCACTGGCAAAACCCGGGTTCCATCTCCCTGGTTTCAGATATGGCGCGTCTCAAGTACAGGGTCCTGGGGTCAGAGTTCCCCTCACTCGCCCACCACTCAGTCCCACTTTGTGCGGTTGTAGAAAAGGCCTTAGGGCTGGGACAGACCTCCTGCGATCCCCTCCCGACATTAAGGGACACAAGGGAGTTGGAGCTACTGGGCAGGAAGGTATACTCCTCCTCATCCTTCCAGTTGCAGGTCGTGAACAACCAGGCCCTAACCAGCAGGTACATGTTGGACGTGTGGGAGGCATTAAACAGATTTGGACATTTACTCCCACCAGAGGCCAAGGAAGAGTATGATGCCTTCTTAGAGAAGGGCAAAATAGCCTCCCAGGACCTTCTTTTGTCATCATGGGATGTGGTGGATACGGCTGCCCGCACTATGGCCTCTGTAGTAACCCTGCACCGCGCGGCCTGGCTAAGGGAGGCCAGAGTACCCCCAGCATCTCAAGAGGTGGCCCTCGATCTCCCCTTCAGGGTGACACCCTATTTCCCCCAGAAACCTTGGCCGCCTGGGGTACTGCTTGCGATCCCCAGGGAGAACTAAAATACCTTGGACTTCTCCCGATGGGGCCTCTCCCACACCCCTCGGCCCCATAGGACTCATGGCAACCTGGCAACCCCCCACCCCCTTTCCTCAGTAGTTACTGGGGAGGACTCAATCCCCACCACCACAACTTCAGTTTGAATCTCACCTAGGGGACCATTCCCGCAAGACCCCTCCTTGTTCAATCCCAGGGAGAGATTCTGTTCGGTTACTCAGCAGCTTTGATGGTATTCACAGCTTCACTGTCAATCACCCAAACCCTGCCATGGAGTGTAGTGTCTCGAGAAACTGAGGTCTGAATGAAGGGCAGCTGTCTGATTTCTCCGCCGCCAAATAGCTAGCCGATTAGCAGCCTCCCACTTTATGGGCTCCCCAAGGGTGCAAGCTGTGAGCAGACCTCCCTCTTTAAGTGTGGGCAGACAACGCAGAGGTTAAGTAGCCTCTCTCCCTTCCTCCAAGTAGGATGAAGATTCCACCCCTGCCCATACTCCTGCTGCTGACCGTAATGTACCCCCCGAAGGGGCTCGACCCTCTAATTATCCAAGCCTCCTTGGATCACCATGGTGGTTACAATGGAGACCTGCGGTCAATTCCTGTGGGAATCTTTTAGAGAATGTCTTTACTCCTAGTGCACTATCGTGACCCCTACACAAAGGCCCCCCTTGGGTGGCACCTCCCCACCCTTCGGGACACTCAAAGGTTCATGATACACACTCCAATCATCAGACTGTGCTACCCCCGTCAATTCCCGTTCCAAACCAGATGGGCTTTTCCGCTTACTGCGACCATCCCCACACCGTGGAGCGTCACTCCTGGAGGCTTCCCCGTGAAGAAGGCCCCACCGTCCTACTCTTCAATCGGATGCTTGAAGAGCCCTTGTTGCTTGTTTTCCCTCTCATGGAGGGCCTCCACCCCCCCCATCCCGAAAGGCAGGGGGCAGAGGGAGCCCCTCCTTCCCTTTCATATGCCAACCTGACCAACGCTTATCAAATGTAATTAGCTGTGCTTCCCATAGCTTGCATCTGATCGTCCTCATCATCGCCTTAAGGTATATGCCTCTAACCCAGGATACTGTACTCCCTTTGACCCCATAGATCAGGCATATTGCTCCTGCCTGTCCAATACCAGACTCACAGGTCAGAGCCTGGCCAGTGATCCAGGCCCTTGATAGCTCGCTCGTGATCTCCATACTGGAGGTAAAAACCCTGATGCTCACTACTACCAGCTGATTCACAGCTTGGTGAACAACTTGGTGAGGGTCTCACTAATTAGACCCCAGCCCACCTTCTGCCTACCTTCCTTGCACAAAGATGGGTACCTCCTTTCCCTTGATGAAGTGGATGGGTGTCACCTGTATTTGGCCACATCCCTCTGTGGAGAAGACATAATAATACCAATGTTTTCTTTCACCTCTTTACCACTCACCCAGAGGTGAAGACACTTGTTCTTCTGCCTTTCCTCATCAAACTCTCAGTTGATGCTACTGGCAGACTCCACTGAGTAGCCAAGAGGTCCTTACCCTCAGAGTAAGGGGGCCAAGACCTGGGCTGGGTACCCTGAGTCGAGCTCCACTGGTATGGTCCGCTGACCTCCCCATCAGGTGAGGTATAAGTCTGACCTCAGTCATCAACCCCCTTCCAGAGTCTACTCAGCGGAGCCCCCCTTTGCAGCTTCTTCCCTAGGATGGTCATAATGCCGGGGTCACCCTGGCCTAGCCACGGGACAACCCCGCTTGCTTATCCAGCGGGTGTAACTCCCTCTCCTCCTCACACTCTGAGGGTTTTCTAGCCACTGCAGTCACGACTGGGTATTAAGCTCAGGGCTAATTGATCACTTGGGGCCTTTCTCTTGATAGACCCCTTATTACACCAGCCGATATTTCAACCATCGACTGGGAATTCATCAGCTAGCCATCCCCAATGGAACCCACTCTCAGGATAAATTCTATTAGCAATAGCACATTCGTTGAAGGCACTCCGGATAAACCAGAAGTGTCTTAAAGGGGATGGGGAGATGTGCACATTCGGGGTGGCAAACCTTCCCTGCTCCCCTCGGTAGGTGCTGTTCTCCCCCCCCCATACATCCCCGTGGCCCCTAGGGGCCCTTCCTTCGGGATGCCTCAATCCTAACACAAGCCTCTGTGTGTCGCTGAGCTTTAAATGTGGGCCACACCAGTTGTCTCCTCCTGGCACTACAAGGTCACGTAGGACAATCTGAGCCTAGTCCCATTGGCCATGGGACTCTCGTAGGCCTGGGATATACTCATCAGGCTCATGGGAAGTTCTTCTCCTGGCCTGCCCTGTATAGGGCCATCTGGTGGCCAAACACCTGCCTTTCCCCATGGCGATCCATTGCTTCATTTGTAGTGTGCTCTCTGAGGTCATCAGCTGCCACCTCTGGCTGTTCATCCTTCCTCCCTCAACTTAGGACACAGTAGCCTGCCTACTCCGTATCCTAACTGCTAGTATCACACCTCTTCTATGGAATGTCAAATGCCCCAGATTTCCATAACTATTGGGTTTATGACATGTAAGTGTCTCATACTGCCAGTCCAAGGGAAACATGGTCTACCTTCCCTCCACCAGTTACAGCAGTGTTGGTATCCACCAATGCCAGCCCAACAACCTTACTGCCTCTTGAATTCCGTTATAGGAGGTACGTTAACATATGTTGCTGCCAAAACTCTAATCTGATTTTATCCCACCTCTGTCAATATGCTCTTAGGCAGAATGGTTAGAGTCACTTTCCTTGACCTTAACCATGATGCATTCGTATCTTCTTTATGCATAAGGTGACTGCAGGCCCACCTGCTTAAGTGCCACAATAGGCGCTCGGTCAAACTGGACCTACTTTCTCCACTGTGTTGAACCGCAGGTTCACGATGTGACTGGGATGGACCAGCGACACCCACCAATGAGACAGACACCAGTTCAAGTAAAAAAAAAACCTACTTTTATAGTGACACCTTAAACACCTTCAACCCCTTAACAGTGTAAAACAAGGAGATCTATGCAAAACCACTTGTAATCAACTAACAATATGAAGCAAAAATCTATATAGGACACTTATAACCAACTAATAGCATAAAGCAAAATCTAAATGAACACTTATAACTAAATGACAATATAAAGCTAAAAACCTATGCAGAGCACTTATAACCAAGTAACAGTGTGGAGCAAGAGTCTACATAAAGCACCTGTAAAACACCTCCAGCCAAACAACAGGATAAAGTATGAGAGTCTATGCAAAACACTTACAACCTACAAAAGTACTCATAGTTAATAACTGTATGAATTAATGACCTACAAGAGGGTGGCCATAATAAGTCAAAGACTTTTCTGGCCTTTTACTGCCTCAACATCAGTATAGGCACTGACCAGCCACCCAACGCGTATTTACCAATAGCTGGAAGCCATTCCTCCTTGCTAGCCAAGAAGGGTGGGTGGCAGAATGAAAAAAAAAAAGTCAGATGAGAGAAAAATAAACCCCCACACTCCCCCCGTGTACACTGGGGAAGTTTGGGGCCAGCAGTTTAGAGCAGAAGCAGAGTAATGAACAATTATACAGTAAGAAGGATGCAAAATACAAATGACTAACAAAACACCTGGCAAATTAACAACACAAAACTATGCTAGACCTTAAACAACTATATCATAAAAAGATTATGCAGGATACAGAGAAAATAATAACAACTACACAAACTATACAAAACTCAGGTAAAGAAGCTACAATCACAGGCTATATATAAATGGTACCAAGTAGAATCATTAAGAGAAGGTAGGAGGCCTATATCGATTTATAATACCTGTCCCAGGACCGCAGTAGAACCCAAAGCAAGGAGGCAGACCAGCTGCAGCATCTCAGCACTTAATCGTTCGGCTGACAATCCGTGTACACCCCCCAAAAAAAGAGGGTCTCGGGGGTGGGTACTCCTTGTCTCAGTCGGGGGATCAGTCCGACCGGGTCGCGACGTGCCCTTTAGCATCCGAGGGTGGGAGAACAACAAGCTAGCTAAGACAGGGGGTTTTAATAGAATTTTGCCCAACCAGAGTAAAAATAGCCAATTAGGAGTGGGATCCTGGTCAGGACCAATGATAAAACTGGGACCCCAGACAATGACCCCTCCTTCGTGGTGACGGGGGTGCCGAGAAACTGTTCAGGGGGGATAGGAACTCACCCCCCTCCTTGTTGACACAAAGCTAGGGAGGAAGAAACTCACACAGGAGACTGAGAGCCATCAGGGGAGATTGATACTTAACACTCTTTCCCCTTGTGCTGGATGGCCTGGAGATGGAGGCCCATCAGGGAGCATAATCCAGGGGGCTACGTGTGGGGCGGGGTGGCCATCATGGCTGCTACCTCTGCTGACACACTGGGTTAAGTCCTGCAATCCCTGCTTATCTTTGCTGGGGCGACAGTCCTTGGGTCGATCTCCTAGACCCCGCCAGCACCCTGCTCGTTGGACAAATACCCATGTTGGAGTTATGCCGTGCTGAAGGCGGAAGAGCCAATCCACCCGCCATCCATCAGCATGGCTAGTAGTCGTCTATTACTGAACGTATCTGAGCAGCGCTCGAAGAAAAATGGTGGGTTACTTACCAGTAACCATCCTTCTTTGAGATGGACTGCTTGGATTCATTCAGAGCCCCCTCTCCCCCAATCCCCGCATTTGGAGTTGGTAACTCTTAGGAACTGGGGAGGGGTCGGGCGGCAGCCACATATATAGTTACGGGGTGGCGTGAGGGACAGTGGCTGCCTGCCCTCTTCTGACAGGCTCGGACAAAAAGTTCTGACCAATCCAGTGCTCTGGCATGGAGACCTATTTTTGAATGAATCCAAGCAGCCCATCTCGAAGAAGGACGACTACTGGTAAGTAACCCACCGTTCTCTGACTGGGCAGTAGGGAAGAGGAGAGAGGGAGCAAAGAGACCCCTCTGGCCTGAGTTTGATTTATAGATCAGCCAGAGAGCCTTCCCCCACTCATGCCCACTCCCTGGCCTTTGCTCAAAAAGAAATACCAACTCGCTTCTTTTTGGATACCATCACGTAAATTCATCCAAAAATGCTTCAGCCACACTTTTGTTATTGCTGAGCAAGAAATAAGGTATTAAAAATTATGTTTCATTTGTCACTTGTAACAGTTTTCAAACAGGGCCCAGGGTCAGAAGGCCCATGTGACAGTTACCTCATGAATACATATTCAGAAAGCCACAATCCTAAAAACAGAGAGGATTTTAGCCTTTTAAATGTTACTTCCAAAGGGCCCTGCATGAGAATGCCTGTACAACCCTTATATATACACTATATCTAGTCCTTTTAGATTATTTTATTCGCTTTATATGCTGTGTTAAATAAAGTTTAACAGGAAAACCAATGAATCCCTCTGTTAAGAAACAAAAAAGAAAGAAAACAGACAAACAACCCCTTTTAACTCTTTTGAAGAGGGTCCTGGAGAAGAAGGCACGTGTGGCAATCCCCTACCCTGAAACATATACTCGCACACGCACACACAGAAGAAGGTATATGTTTATACTAAAACAATTTACGATATAAAAATGTCATCATTCTTTAAAGTTTTAGATTTACCAGTGACACCTCTTTATCTTAGGAAACACACATACCGCACTCCATGGCCCTAAAAGCCCATGAAGTAAACACCCCACATCCTTGTAATTTCAAGCCATTTGGTAGGATGAAAATCAAAAGTTAGTGGCTTTGTAACAATATTAAATAAATTTTAACATAGTTTATTTCTGAATGTACGGCAACAAGTCCATTTTTAACTTTTAATAATGTAAGCCTAAAGAGCTGTTAATGGGCCTTAACTTGCACAATTACACAAATACTTGGTATGATGCAAAAATTTTCAAACAAAGAAACTCAGCAGCAGGGTGCAGATGCCCAAAGGAATAAAAGGGAAGAAAAAGCAGGGTTAAAAACAGGCCGTTTATAAAGGAGATAAGAAGTTATTTCAGACTTTTTCTTTGGCTAACGTGCCTACTTGAAGCAGCAAGCTTTTGCAGCAAAACCACAACGACCATACAAATAAAAGGTGTTTAAACAGCTTTAATGTATCTCAGGATTCCTAGAAGCCTACCTACATCATGCACAAGCATCTTAACTGTGAGTGTATTATGTGGGTAACCTGCAGACCTTTCAACAGCCTGCATTCCCCAACATCTCACTTTCCCATAAAAACACAGTTCACACAGGCCCTTTCAATGAAAACATGCAATTCTTCTTCGAGTGCTGCTCGGATACATTCAGATATAGGTATCTCCATGCCAGAGTGCCAGATTGGTTGGAACTTTTTGCCCTAGCCTGTCAGAAGAGGGCAGGTGGCCACTGCCCAACCCCCCATCCCATGGCTATATATGTGGCCACTGCCTGGCCCCTCCCCAGTCTGTCCATCGTTGCTGTATGAGCCTCTTGCCCGACTGGGAAAACCTATCTGTGGACTTAGTCCCGCTGAAGAAGATCTCCCTTCCTGGGCTAGAACACCACACTCCTACATTGTCTGCCACGCCGGGGTTCAAGCCCTGTGCCGAGTGCGGCAAGGCCTTCCTGTGGGACGATCCTCACGAGAAGTGCCTCCAATGCCTGGGTGAAAGCCACATGATCACCGCGTGGTCCATCTGCCTGTCCTTCAAACCAAGGACAATCAAGGACGGGGAGCAAAGGCGCTATGCCCTGGCGTCCGACAAGGCCTGGCACTCCTCCCCCGAGGCTTCGGGGTCTCCTGCAGCACCAAAGCCCACCCAGCACCGTGCCGATAGATGATGCAGGACCAGCTCAGTACCGATCTCACTGCGCTGACACAGCCCCGCCTCTTTGAATGGGGCTCTGCCTGGGACCGGTCAGGCTCGGTACTGATCCCGAAGACCCCCAGAGGCACTGGAGGCAGTGAGGGAGCTTCTTGTGTTGGCTACCCCCCTCCCCCCCGTGGCGTCCCTAGAAGGCCTGGGTGCCATGCATACGGCACCGTTCGCCTTCTCTGTCACCAGCACCAGACCCCCAAACACCAGAGCCTGCTCTGAGTCCCGGTACCGTGGGACCATCCTCTCGGCACCATATCTCCCTGCCATCCCTGGTGCCGCCCCAAGAGTCCCAAGATGCTTCCCCCTGTTCCAGCCTGGGGGAAGGGGCTTCAAGGGGCTCCAAATGGCCATGGCACCAGCTTTCGGCACCATCACCTTTTCCGTACCACCCCCACAAATGGTCCCCCCAAGAGGCCTCAGTAACTTCACCAGCACTGGCCCATTTGGCACCAGTGAGAGCACTGAACCCAGTACCATGCTCTTACATGGGTGACTTATCAGTACACTTTGATCTCCTGCATCATGTCTCAGCCCACATGGGCATGGAGGTTCAATCATCTGAAACACCCTCTGACACCTTATTCGGGCCAGAGTTCTCTTCAGCGGAACCAGTCACAGTTCCCCTCTACCCTAGCATTTGGGACTTGGCCTCCTCCCGCTGGCAAAACCTGGGTTCCATCTCCCCGGTTTTGGATATGGCGGGACTCAAGTACAGAGTCTCAGGGCCAGAGTTTCCCTCACTCACCCACCACCCAGTACCATCTCGTGCGGTGGTGGAGGTGGCCTTAGGGTTGGGACAGGGTCCCTGCGATCCCCTCCCAACATCGAGGGATGCAAAGGAGCTATAGTTACTGGGCTGCAAAGTGTACTCCTCCTCGGCCTTCCAGTTGCAGGTTGTGAACAATCAGGCTCTGACTAGTAGATACATGTTGGATGTGTGGGAGTCAATAAACAAATTTAGACATCTATTCACACTAGAGGCAAAGAAAGAGTATGATGCCTTCCTGGAGGAAGGTAAAATAGCTTCCCAGGACCTCCTCCTTTCAGCCTGGGATGCAGTGGATACGGCAGCCCGCACTATGGCCTCGGCTATAACCCTGCATCGTGCAGCCTCGCTACGGGGGGCCAGAGTGCCCCCAGCCTCATAACAGGTAGCTCTCCACCTGCCCTTCGGAGGCGACGCCCTCTTCCCAGAGGAGACCTCAGCTGTTCTGGGTACTGCCCATGACCTCAGGGGAGAATTAAAATATTTCAGCCTCCACCCAGAGGGGTCTATTCCATGCCCTCCAGCCCCACAAGGCCCAATAGTATACTGCCCCCTCCCCCCCAACAGCTACTGGTGAGAACTCAGTCCTTATCACCACAACTTCAGTTCGAATCCCAGTTGGGGGATCCTCCTAGCAAGTTCCCTCCCCTGGACAACTCCGGAAAGGGCTCTCACCCCTTTAGTCAGCAGTATTGGTTATAATCACCAGTATCCTTGTCAATCACCTTCTCCAAACCCAGCGCAGAGTGCCCACGGTTTTGGGACTCTCTCTCTCAGAAATGGCAGATAGCCCTTCTCCCTCTCTCCTTCCTGGTGAGAACGGGTGGTTCACAGGTGAGGCAGCCTCTCCCCCTTCGGGTAGGACTACGGTGTAATACATATTCACACCCTTTCGTTTGACCCTGATGCCTCAACCCCTGAGAGGACTCAACCCTCTCACTACCCAGCCCTTCTTGCCCACAGTAGAAGGCAGAATGGAAGCCTGCGGTCTGAACCCATGCAGGCAACAGATAGCCAGTGGTTCTGACCCGCAAGAGGCTATCATGCCTCTGTATATGACACACCGCCAAGGGGAAAAAGCCTCCCCTTTTCCCCTTTCCACTTCCTTGGGCAGCAACTCTATTTACCCGTGTGGGACACATGCAGCGTTCATGGAACACACTCCAAACATTGACGAGTGTATTGCCCTGCTGTTGCCCACCTGAACCAAAAGGACCCCCCCCCATGGGGTCATTTCCATACCAGGAGCTACCCTCCCACAAGCTTCCCCGTGGACAAGGCCCTATCATCCTGCCTTCCCAGGCTGACAGTCGAAGACCCCTCTGTCAGCTCCTGCCCTTCTTCCTACAGTAGGCTTTCACTCCCCTACCACTGAAAGCTGGGGGGGGAGCCCTCCATCCTTTCCTTGCACGCTGCCTTGTTCATCCTTTCCTATACCACCAGCAGAACTAGCTGGTGTTTAATCATCGCTCTCACCCAATCGACCCTTGTTAGGGTTGTTGGCATATGCTTCCAACTCGGAGCACCCAAACCCTCCCTGAACCCATGGAGCAGGGAATTTGTTCCTGCCTGCCAAGTGCCAGATGCAAATATCGAGACCCAGCCATTAGATGTAAGTGTTGACCAATCACTCACAGTTCTTGTGAGATATGAACCCTCCAGTACTCGCTACTACTGGCTGGTTCTCAGCTTAGGTGAACACTCTTGAAAAAGGTCATAAAAATGCGGTCCCCGCCCCGTTCTTCTGACCATCTTTCTAAATAAATAAATAAATAAATAAATGAAGGGTGGAACCACATTAACCAACGGTGAATCTTTCCCCCCTGGGAATCTCCCACCCTGGGCTGTTGATCACCACTACCCGGGATGTGCCCTCATGTCAGAATGCCCATACACGGGGTCTTGCCCCTCACAGAAGGGACCCATGCCACTTTCCTCTCTCTATCCCTATGGTTGCCATTCTCTTATGTCCCAACTGGGAAACCCTCAGGTCATGGAGAACCAGAGGAGATAACGTAATAATAGTGATTAAATCATCTGGAACTCTCCCCTTGCCACTCGGTCAAAGGCAGAGAAGCTTGTCCCTCCGCCCTCCTCACTATGTTCATAGTCATCCCTTGCTCCCACTGTCATGGTTCAGAGACCACTCCCACAGATAGGATACTGCTCTGGGCCCAATCATCGCTTCCCAGACTTTCATCCAGCAGTGGTCTGTTGTCTCAGCTCCGCACAGGCTCATGCAGAGGCTGCGTGCTGGAGCAGTGAGAGTGACGGCCCCTCCCCCTGCCCTCCTGCATGTAGCCAGGGAAGGAGCAGAGGGGGAGGGACATTTAAATCTCTCCCTCTCCTCTGCACCAGGCTCCTAGTGCAGTGGTAGTGGCATCTTTGGGGCCTGTGTGGGCCCCAGGAGGTAAGCAGCCCTGAGCCTGGCCAAGAGGGGGGACTCTGAGAGATGGCAAGGCTAAGTTGTGGGGCTCCCAGAGGCAGCCATGCAGTGGCTGCAGGGATGCAGGGTTCTCTGTGGGGGCAGGGGATAGGAGCTGGGCTGCAGGCAAAGGAGCCAGGCTGGAGCTGGAGGAGGACTTGGGACTTGAAAGACCCAGCAAAATTGTTTTGAGCCATTTAGCATTTCTATCAAGGGTGAATGCTCTGCTTTTCACTTGCTAAAAGGCTTGAATATACAAAAGCTCCTAAAAGAAAAGCAATCCTTTAAAATAACTAAAAACAAGTTGGGTTAATTTTAGGTTTCTTTTCTGTGAGAGATTCTAAGGCAATCAGTTTGTCAAGGTGGGGCTTTACAATGTAACTTTGTATAGACTCCTGTGATGGAAGGAAACAAATCCTAATGATTAGGAAAATGACATGAAAAACTGAAAGGATAAAAAGTCATTTAAGGCAGAAGGAAAAATTATTGCCAGCGGTGCAAAAATTTAAAAAAAAAAGACTTTATATTTTTATTTCGCCCAAAATTTCTTAGAAAAATAATCATTTTCTTTCACAAATCCATTTATGCTCTTTCTTCTTGCAGCTTTGATTAGGTTTGCTTTAACTTTCAAAATTAAAAATTACTAAAATAGCTTTATTATATTCCACTACCAGACACACAAATCTCAATTATACCTCATTTTGTTTATTTTAGTTCTGAGAGTATTTACACTCCTGGCATACTAATTATAGCCTCCCTTTTATTGTTGAAAATGATTTGGATAAAAAAAACCCATACACTCCAAAACTGAGATGCTAGAGAGACTTGATATTAAAAGATACTCACAATGTTTTAAGTTTTCTGTACGCCTAATCAATTTTTTGCCATTCACTTAGGGGATTGTTCTCCCATATTTAGCTTTTGGGCATGATAATGTAACAGACTCTAACCTAGCTCTATTTGATGCAAATTCTTTAGGCACAAAAGATGGCCCTGGTTACAGAGATGTGATGCTGTGAGAAACTGTCTTCAAACATGTTTTCTGCCCTTCCCACCTCTAAAAGTTTTGAGTTTCTCAGTTTCCAAAGGGATAGCCGTGTTAGTCTAGTCCAGTAAAAAAACAACAAGCACCTTATATTTTGGACAAACAGGACGAGCGCTCCGTAAGAGATTGAATGAGCACAGAGCTGATATCAGAAATCAAAGAACAAAGAAACCAGTTGCTGAGCACTTCCATCTTCCTAATCACTCGATGATGGATTTGTTAACGACTGTCGTTAGAGCTGTACCTGGGACATCAAGACTCCAAAGAGAAACAGCTGAACTCGAATTAATATGCAAACTAAATTCTGTGAAAGCAGGACTCAATCGTGATTATGGGTTCTTTTCCCATTACAAAGGGTAATTTGACTTCAGGCTTCCCATTCTTTAAGCCTGTAAACTGCTCTGATTTGCTGTTACTTTATGACCTGATCCTATGTTTTACACCCCCTTGCATTTAGTTTCATTCCTTTCTGTAAGTTCACCCATCTTCGAAGCATCTGAGGAAGTGGGATCTTCTCCCACGAAAGCTCATGCAAAAAATAAATCTGTTAGTCTTAAAGTGCCACACAACTGCTTGTTGTTTTTTTACTTGAGTTTCTCAGACAACCTTACTTAAGGTGTTGCCCTGAGGGAATCTGGGAAGCAGCTGCTACCTAGTGATTGTGATTTGTAATTCATGGTAATTTAATATGTTTACTGGGGGCAGAATAGGTGTATTTTCAAGGTTGATAGCTAGATATTAAATACAATCCCCTCAATTTGTCAGTCTCATGATCAAGTCTGAAGCTACCTACTTAATTTCAATCTATGTTTTGGACATTTAGGGCCTGATCCACTTTGAATCCCTTTAACCCCGGTTGGGCAGCATAACAGGGACTTAAATTCCAAAGGGGCAGCCATGTTAGTCTAGTAAAGCAAAAAACAAAAACAAACAAAAAAAAAACAAACAAGGAGTCTTGTGGCACTTAAAGACTAACATTTGTATTTTTGGCATGAGCTTTTGTGGGAGAAAATCCCACTTTGTCTCTATATGTATTCTGGAAATCTGACAAAGACAGGCAAGAAAAACTGAGCGGTGTAGATGATGGTAGAGGCTAGACAGGCAGCAAGTGTCATTGTCTCACATTTGTGTAGTAAATTAATAAAACGACAATACTTCAATTTAACATTTTTATTGAAGTTTGAAAGAAAAGACATCTATGAATTACTTTTGAATTAAGGCACTTAGGCATGCAGATACTTTAAGCACCAAAAAACCTGTTGCCCAGGCCTCATAAATTGCTGTTCAGTAAGTACCATAACTTGCTCAGCTGCATCATCAGCTTAGAGGGAACACTGTAATCCGAACCACTATGCCATGGTTCATAAATATTCATGTTATTTTGAGCTAATTTGAATTTCATGAGTTTTCAATATGGTGTGCCTCGAAAAATTAGAAGGTATCAAGGTGTGCCACAGCAGAGGAAAGGTTGAGAACCACTGTCCTAGAGAACCCAGGATGAATCAGGGTGGCTCGGGCCAGCATGTCCCAGCAATGTCAAGGACATGAGTAGGAATGGGTCAAATGATAATGGCGACTGGAGTAGTTTTGAACCCCAAGCTGACTAAGGGATCCTGGCCTTCATCAAGGGGTGTGACCCTGACCCAGGTATGTGGTGACCTGGTGAAGGGGTTCACGTGTGGTAGGATCTTCTCTGTAAGACCCTGGCCCCTGTTCATGCCTGTAGTCGGGAGAAGGGACAACCCTGGTAATGGGGTTCCCTCACCGCGGCCATGGCACCGAGTAGAGATTCCCCTTCCAGGGCCTCAGTAGCAGGTAGCCAGTTTTGAGTGCAGTGCCAGGAAGAACCGGTGACATGGACCCTTCAGTAAGGGGCCGGGCCTGAGGAATGCACTCTCAGCTCTCTTGCGGTGCTGAGGCAAAGGTGTTGGCACTGTAGGGGTTGAAGCCCACAGTCTTGCCGTGACGCGGGCCCAAGTAGTGAGCGGCTCCCCCTGGTGCTGGGCAAAGTGGAGGAAGGAAGGAAGGAAGATGGACTTACCAATTGCTTCAGCGGCTTGGCAGCGTGTGCAGGAGCCAAAGGGCCTCTGCCACTTCAGAGGTCTCTGGTGTAGGTGGCACTGTGGCAGGCTCCAGGTGCTCACCCTGGAGGGGAGAGCCAGACACAGCACCGTCACTTTGGTGCCGGAGTTGCCGAGCATGGTTACCTGAGCTCTGCTGGGGGGCGGTGTCGAGAGGGCCTTGTTGCTGACTGGCAAGTGGAGCTGCTGCCAAAGCATGGAGCGCTGATGCTCTGGCCCTTACTTCACCGAGTATGATGCTGATCACGGCTCTTTATTTGCAGCTGGAGCGCAGCACCGAGAGGGCTGCCATGCCAATTGTAGAGGAATTCTCAGTAAGTGGGGGCCACAAACTTGGGGAGGAGTAGATCTTTATTCTACACAGCTCCTGGCCCAAGGGCAAGTACCCAAGAGCCCCAAGAATAGTGTACATTATTCTTATAAAGTGACATATTACATCACATCAGAAAGCATAAACTATTGCTGTATAGCCAATTAAGTTCTGGGTCCATCCTTTTTGCACCAAAATTTCCGCAATTACAACCCCTTCTCTTTAAGCCGCCCTATCCTACATACCCTGCAATCATAATTCACCTGCGCCACAGAACTTTGGCTGAGTTCTTAAGCTGACCCAAATGGGTTTTCTTATATCTGGGGCAGACTGACCCTCAGAATTCTGCAGGCAAAATCCAAACACCTTCTCTGTCTCCAAATTTCAGTACACTGTCCTTGAAATGCAGCTCTCTACAGCTTCCTTATCAGCTAGTTGCTTCTACTGGCCCTCTTCCAGGTGTGCTAGCAGAACAGAGAAATGCAGCTTCCCCCCACCCCACCCCCCAAGGCCTGCTGAGCTATCCATCTGTGTCTCAACACTGATACTCCTCAGCACCCTGTTAGGTCTCAGCCCTGGGATTCATCCACACAATCCAGCATGGGGTGCTGCATTAGAGGCCAATCATGGCTTTTAATCATAGTCAGAGAGTGGCAACATAAAGGCTCTCTGATGCCGAGTTAGAGGCCTACCGCATCTTTTATTCGTAGCGGGAGAAAGGCACCGAGAGGGCTCTGGTGCTAACCGAGCACGCGGTGCCAAATTAGAGGCCAATCACGGCTTTCATTCATAGCCGTAGAGCAGTGCCAACAGGGCTCCGGTGCCCACTGAGCCCAGGGTGCCAAGTTAGAGGCCGATCGCATCTTTTATCTGTAGCCAGAGAGCGGTGCCGAGAGGGTTACAGTGCCGACTGACCAGGCAGTGCTGAATTAGAGGCCAGAGAGCGGAGCCGGGAGGGCTCTGGTGCCCGTCCAGCAAGCGGAACCGCTGAGTTCTTGGGTGTGGCAGACGTACCCGGCGTCAGCTGCAGTGCCTGTACCTGGGTGCATTATCCAGCCTTCGCTCCCTGTCTTCCTGAGTCCTTCATTTAAAAGACCTGCAAATAGAGCTTAATCCACCTGTTGAGGCTCACACAGGCATTAAGAAATCTCCCGTGGGGGACATCCCTCGGGTTTGGGTTCCTGTTGGAAGGACGTGGCAAGAGCACTGGTGAAGTCCACAAATAGATCTTCCAGTGAAAATACATGTGAACAGAGCAAAGAGACAGGCACTTGCATAAAGCAAGAACAGGCTGTTCTGTAACCGTTACTGAGGGTGGAAAAAATGGAACTGGGGAGGAGCAGGGCTGCAGCCATATATATGGCGGGGGGCGGTGGCTGCCAGCCCTGTCCTGACAGGCTAAGGCTAAAAGAAGTTACGGCCAATCGTGCACTGTGGCACATAGACACCTGATACTGAATGTAGCTGAGCAGCACTCAAAGAAGAACCTGTCGGCTTGCTGTTCTAAAACTTTTTCCCTTTCCAAAGCCTCTGCTTGGATTTAACTTAGCAGATGTAGCAAAATAGCCCCTTAATTTTCATTTTTCTCTTTACTCCCTAGTTTTTAGTAATTTTTTTTTAGCCTTTGCTTCTCTGATATAGCAGATGTATTAAGCTGCTCCTTCTTTATATGTTTCCACAGCAGAAGTATCAAACTAACTCCCTGTCTTAACTAAGCCACAAAAAGACTCCTGTGTTAGCTGAAATCAACAGGGAGCTTTATGAAGTGGGGATGCACGGTGCTAAGTTGTCCGTGTGTTTAACCAGAAATGATATGATGGGGAAAAATGTCTCTAGCCTTGGGATTGTGGAGCTTGTCTGTTCAGAAAGGCTGTGCAGTATATCTGCTAAAGGAAAAACTGCCTCCAGACACGTCTGTGGGGAAAGAATGATACTTTGCCTGTTAAAAAAAGCCACCCCTCTCTCCCAAAACTTTGTCAGTAAATGGCCAGGTGTGCTGGGACAATGCTGTTTGAATGTTGAACAGAGCAGTTTATCTGCTGGGGGAGATTCTGTTTCCAGTCTTTGGACTGAGGAGCGGACTGTGTGGGGTGCTAGTTCTCTCAGAGTCAATTCTGAACTTAACTAAAAAAAAACAGGGATAGCCTGTTGTTGTTGTTGTTGTTCAAGGCAGCATTTCTTTACAGAAATCCTTCTGTGGTCAGAGGAGAAGGGCACACCTACTGTGGCAAATGATTTGGTGCTTGAGACCGCTCCTAAAGGAGTAAAGTGTCCTGAGGGGCTTTGCAAGCAGCCTGCCCTAGCTGGAGGATGTGGAGGTAGACTGACCAGATTAAATGAGGATGAATCCCCTTCTGCAGCCCCAAGCAGCAGTCTGTGTGCTGACAGGTTTGATTCTGTTTATAACCGCCAGAATTTTTTAAATGTGAGTGAATTCACCGACTTGGTTTGAGAAAGATACCTTGGAAAAGGTTCTAGGTGGAGTGGAAATTATAGAGATGCTTAAATGGTCCTGGAACCAAATGGCTGTATTTGATCAGTGTATTGGGAAGACAAGGATGTTAAAACGTGCCTGTCTCCATGATCCTAGTTTTGTGAGCAAGCGGTTAATGTCTCAGGATCAGATGGAACATTGAGCATCTGAATCTACAGAGCGGGACGGCTTTGCATGCAAGGGGAAGCAGACCAGCCTTTACACCGAAGTGCTTTGGAAATACCTTGCAGTCTCTTTGTGGCCTGAGATACATCTGAGGCCATGTGGTGTGAGAGCTGGGGAACTGAACCCTGTCTGTGAGACATTAGTTTAGATATTTGGTATATCTTTGAGGCAGAGCCCAAACTTGAAATTGGCCGTAGTTGGAAATTTGGAAACGACTAAGCAAGCTTATGTGTCGCTTAATGAAATTTACCCAGACTCAGAGCTGTTTAGCAAGGGAGACACCACTAGTCCGACAAAATTGGCATCCAAAAGAAGTTAACCAGCCTCTGGGCCATGGCAGCTGGCCAAGAACGACTAGGTGGCTGATAAGCTGCTTCTCTCTCTTTTAAAAGGGATAGCCGTGTTAGTCTAGTCCAGTGAAAAAACAACAAGGCGTTGTGTGGCACTTTAAGACTAACAGATTTATTTTTTGCATGAGCTTTCGTGGGAGAAGATCGCGCATCTGAGGAAGTGGGATCTTCTCCCACGAAAGCTCATGCAAAAAATAAATCTGTTAGTATTAAAGTGCCACACAACTCCTTGTTGTTTTCTCTCTCTTTGCCTGTCTGTCCCAGGTATCTCAGACCCCTGCTGCTTGCAACATTTTCTGCCTGTCCGGCTGCTTGGATTTAAACTAGGAGACTTCTTTATATCAGAGTCACCTTTTGTATTATTATTATTGTTATTGTTATTGTTGTTACTTTCACTGTGTAAGAGCTGCTTCTGTCTGTCATCTAATTGCTTTTAAGCTGGCAGACCCTTCTTTATATCAGCCTAGGCTTTTTTGTTTGTTTGTTTTTGTTTTAAGGACTCTGCAGTAGAAACTGTTTCTACTGCCCACGGTAACACAGACCCAGTCTGTCAACCTGCTTTACCTTTTTCTCTGCCTTTAAATTTTTTTCCTATCTCCAACTGCTCTGCTTGGATTTAGTCAAGCTGTTGTATCAAGCTAGCCCCTCTTCTTGTCTTTAGTAATTTTAACTGGCAGGCTTTGCTTAATACCTGTTTTTGCCTTTTTCCTCAGTTTTTCCCCCCTATTCTCTCTCTTTCCCCAGATAGTCCTTTCATGCCTCTTTTCTAGCCTTTGCCTGTCTATAATATAGGAGCTGTATCAAGCTGGTCCTCTCACACATACGCCTAAATTTTTACTTTTCCATTTTCCTCTCTTCCCCCAGCTAGGCTCTTCTATAGCCTTTCCTTCTCTATAGTCTAGCAGATGCATCAAGCTAACCCTTCTCTATGGGCATGTCTACACGGCCCTTTTATTTCAAAATAACACTCGTTATTTCGAAATAAAAGAACCATGTCTACACAACGTTTTCCTATTTCGAAAGGACGGACCTCGTCCTTTCGAAACAAGGATTGTCGTTTCTGAAAAGTAAAACCTACCCCCCCCCAGAGACAGCCGTTATTTCGAAACGGATGTTTCAAAATAATGGCTTTAGACCTGTTGTTTCGAAACAACACCGTTGTTTCAAAACAACGGTTCGGAACAGAGGTTCCATTGCCGTTATTTCGAAACATCCGTTTCAAAATAATGGCTGTTTCGATCCCACGGTTTCCTTTATTTCTAAAGGAGCCCTTTCGAAATAAGAGTTTTATTTCAAAATCAGTCCTTTCGAAACGACCAATTTTGAAATAAACCTGTGTGTGTAGACGTGCCCTATATGTTTCCTCTCTCCACAGCAGAAGCACTCTTTTTCTGCTCTTTAGGCTCTGTTTGTTTTTAGTCTAGCAGCCATTGCATTATACGAGCTGGAAAAGCTCTTTTGCTTTTTTCCACGTTTTTTTTTTCCTTTTCACTCTCTTCACCCAGCTAGTCCAATTGAGACTCATTTGGGGGCAATTTCCTCACTTTTTTAGACTCTGCAGCAGGGGTTCCTCTCTCTTTGCTGGCGTGTCCTCGCCACGTGTTGCTCGCTCTTTTCTCTGTAGCTTCTCTCTGGTTTTCATCTGACAGACTTTGATTTATACAGTCAAAACATCTTTTTTTTTGCCTTTTTCCTCACATTTTTTTCCTGTTTCCTCTCTTCCACCTGACAGGCTCTTTTCTAGCATCTACTTCTCTATAATCAAGCTAACCTATCTTTATACATTTCCTATCTCCATAGCAGAAGCACCCTTTTTCTGCTCTTGAGCTTCTATTTGTTTTTAAGCTGGCAGCTGTTGCTTTATACCAGCT
>ML683228.1:0-12795 GCA_007922195.1 Podocnemis expansa | reverse complement strand
AAATTAGATAAAAGTTTGTGACCATCAGAGAAGCGAAGTTCTGGATTAGCCTTCCAAGGAGAACAGTAGGCTAAGAAACCTAGCTGGCTTTGAGCCTGAGCTTGATAAACTTATGGAGGAGATGGTTTGATGGGACAGCCAAATTTGCAATTAACTGATCTTTGACTACTAGCGATAAATATGCCCAGGGGTCTGAGATGAGATGTTGGATGGGTGGGTCCTGAGTTAATACAGAGAATTCTTTCCATGTGTCTGACTAGTGAGTCTTGCTGACATGCTCAGGCTTTTGCTGATTGCCATATTTGGGTTCAGGAAGGAATTTTCCCCAGGGTAGACTGGCAGAGATCCTGGGGAGGTTTCTCTTTCCTCTGTAGCATGAGGTGTAGGTTACTTGCTAGTGGATTCTCTGTGCCTTGGTATCTATAGCTATGATCTGGGGACTTGAAAAACTTAGTAATAAATTAGAGGTCTGTTACAGGAGGAGGTGGGTGAAGTTTTTTGGCCTGCATTGTGCAAGAAGTCAGATTACTAATTCTAATGGTCCTTTCTGATCTTATAGTTTCAGTCTATGCTACAAACAACAACTGAAAAGATTTTGCTTTTAGCATACATGCTTTTCTGTGGTCTCAAAGTGATGAACGGTTTTTCTCATGGATAGGATCAAGTACAGTCCAAGGCACCAGACTGCTATGAAATAACTAACTTTGAACAGTATGTCAAGTATCTAAACGTAGTGCAGGGGTTACAAGAGTCTTGAATCAGGATGGCCAAAATAAGTACAGTGCTGTTCCTCTGAAATAGAAGCACTCCCCTTTACTGCCATGTGGGATTTTCAGGCTCCTTACTGATTGGCACTGTTATTCGTGCATTCATTCATAAAATTTAAGGGAAAACATTACTAAAATCTTGTGTGTTAGATCATTACCTGTCCTCTACTTTTGTTCAGAAGGTTGCACATGGTGCAGTAGGACTGTCTCATTACTAGGCTGGGAAGGATTGGACTCTTTTTTTATCAGGAAACATAGTACACAAGCCAACTTCCATTGACAGTCATTGAAATTTACAGATAGGTAAATTAAGAGATGCTGTTTTCACAAGTTAAGGTGCTGGTATCTCACCAAGGGGCAGGGTTGGCAGTATAACCTAATCCAATGACTCAAAAATGAGATTGGCCTACAAATCATGATATTTTTGAAACATATACTTTTTGGGTTCTTTACACCTGTCTTCTGGCATCTGAATTCAAGAAGTCACTTGCTTCCTGTTTTCAAGTTCCTTTCTACAACTGAGTGGTAGGAACTTTTAAACAAAAAGAAGAGATTCTCAGGCCATCACAAACTTTAAGAAAAACACCAAATAGGAGGCTTGTGATCAAAATCCTGAAAACTGGCAGAAGTGTGTGAGATGGGCACAAATTGGAACCACTCAGTAATGCCCAAGGAAGAGCAGAAGAGGCATCTGTATGAAATAAACTGAGCCTGCTGGGCAAGCTCCTCTTCAAACACCTTTACTGTTTCAGGAGAAACAAGGAGGCCCATATGTGCTGTGACCTCATTCCAGCCCTTGAGAAAGCTCAGACCCTGGCACAGAGCTGCTGCTGGTGGAACAGCAGGGATGAGAAACTGAATTCATACAGGAGGCTGTAGCAGGGCCTTCTCTATTTCACATCTACTTTTTCACACCACAAAAACTGGCTCTTGCTCCAGTTGTTGTGTAGCCACACTGCCATTTATTTGAGTACCTGCCAACACCTTCCCAGTCCTTTGCACCGGTGTTGCTTACAATGCTCCCTGTGCCCTTCAGCTTTGCCTCAAGACACAAGGGGAGCAAAAGTTTCCCATCCCCAGCCAGCTGGGTTCAACTAGCCTCATTGTTCCTCTTCCCCTATACTTCCTTCCTGTGCCTCTTTATCAGTCTTGAGCTGAGGAGCTACTTGGCTCATTAGTTCACTCAGCCCTCAAGCTTGATTGAGGTAATTAAAGATAATTAAGTAATCAACTTTCTTAGGGAAACTAATGGGTGTCAGAGTGCACCTATTAACTCTCTCTGCATTCTATTGCAGAAACCTACAACCTTTTCCTTGTCCCTACAAGGAGTGGTTGCAACTGGCCAGAAGGGCCCCAGACACTCCCTGCCATACAAAAGAGTCATGGCCTTGGCAGAGGGAGGGCCTGATTCAGTGCCTCCTCTCCTAGCACTCCTGAGGAAATCTAAACAGCACTCAAAGCCACCCTCCACCCAGACTGAGAGAAAAGACTGGCAGGCACCAGTATCAACAGCTGCCTTTTGAGTGTATTTCTTGTTTCCTTCACCTCCTCTCACAACTGCATAAGAATAGGAGCTCAGGTTTTCATAAGAAGGAACCTTTCAGTGCCAGTACTATAAAAGCTGGCTGGAGTTGTCAGATGAGATAATAGGAGAGACTCTTGTCACTGCCTGAAGGACCAAATGGTACAGTTCAAAAGACCAAAGTGTATCAGAAGTGAGCCATAGAAAAGAGCTGGGGAACAATTAGCTAAACATTCAGCTATTCATAAATAGCTACAAGCTGTCATGATGGCAGCAGGCAGCCTATCAAGCATACAATGCATAACATAACCATATCTGCACTCTAATGTGTAGATGAGACAAGGAGTTACTATAGTAATGGCAACCTACATTTGCACCTACATGAATTTTTAAGCATTTTCTTGTTTTAACTTTCTGGTTGGGATGGAAATATGTCTGCAAAATTTGCAAACTAATGAATAATGTATACACAAGTATCATAAGTCCTGAAAGGTCACATTGTGCACATCAATCTGTTTATCATATTAAGCCTTCTGTCTGGAGGAAGTGGTATTGGTGTTCAAGAGACTACTAGCAGAATTAATTGTCTGACAGATCTGTGATTTACATAATAGCTTCAGAAGCCTTAGTGATACAACTGCAGTATTTTTTGTCTTGGAGGAAACAGAACAATCTCATCTAGGTACAGACACAAAATAAGGACAAAACTGAACACTTCTGTAATATTTGTAGGTTTTTGTAAACACTTGGCTAAAACACAAACCTCTTGATTATTAATGGATAAAATCACTAAAGCATGGGGCCTTGTCCTGTGATTGACCTTGAGTAGATGAGGATGGATCTGTATAGTAATATCCTGGCTTGTGGCTTTTTATTTTTGGGCACAAAATATTCCGCACTGGGGCTCAGACTGGTCTAATTTTCATGGTTTAGTCAAGTACAAGGTTGACTATGTTGACACAGCAAGTAGCTGACATGCCCCCTCTTGTCCTTCTGCAGCTGCCTTATAAGCAATGTTCCCTCTAAGAGCCTCCGGCCGACGAGCAACTCATGTTGCTCGCTGCACGCCCCCCCCCCCCAGGCTCGCTCTCCTGGTAACCCCCCAGCCTGCCCAGCCCCTCCCCACAATCCTACCCTGCCGCTGGAGTGGCATGGCCCTGCCACAGCTCCTGGGGCCAGAGAAGCACTAACGGAGCATGCTCAGACATTCTGGGCATGCTCCATTAGAGCTTCTCTGGGTGGGAGTTTTAATAGCTCCCTGCTCCACAGGAGCTCTGAGCAGGGCCTCTGGCTGCTGGTCCTGCATGGCCAGCAGCCTTCCCTGCGCGGGGGGGCTGTGGCGGGCTGCGCGGCCGCGCGCCTGCGCAGCTTAGAGGGAACATTGCTTATAAGTAGAGCTCACTGCTGATTGGTAGCATTCAGACATTGCAGCTGATTTGCCCACATTTCCTTCCTTCCTAATTAATTTCCATGTTGCTGTCCTATTGACTGAGTCAGCAGGAAGTGCACAGCTGCACAAACCACCTATCATTAAAGACTCACATTTATGCTCCAATTTACAGTTTAAAAACTCATGCAAATCCACAGTAAAGGTCCAGAGATGAATGCTGAACTCTTTGCTTATGCTTCATATGACACATACATATTAGCATCACGTGGATTCTCAATGCACGGCTAATCCTAAACATGAGTAATGACACTTTCACATATAGATGACATTTTTGTGATGCCTCAGGCCACATCCTGACAACTTGGGTTGACCAAAGTTGATAGCTGCATGCCAACATTACAAAGTTTGTATGTTGCTTAGGTGCATGCTTGTGTTGGCTCTGTGTGACATGCATGTTTATGGTGATACAACGTGCACTGTACCACAGGTGGGTAACCCAGTGTGCCATTGTCATGTGATGCACACTGGGCTATGATCTGTGTGACTTCTCTTCACTCAAACCATGTACTTGTCTAGCTTGCGGAAAAATGTGCCATGCAGAGTTCCTTTATGAATGCTCATAAGATGCTCTGCACTATTGTTAGGGTATCATGTTTTCTGCAGCATTATATATGTATACAGATGTGACACATGTTCCCAGGTATTTCACATGGTTCAGGTGGAAGGCAGACATGAGGGCTGCCTTTCAGCATGGAGGCAGAAAAGGTGTATGACAAAGACAAGGAAGCACCGTGGCTATTGGCTTCATAGTCTAGACAGATGTGAATGCTGCTAGTTTATTTACTGCCACCCGAAGTGATTGTGGAGTGGTGTGAGAAAGTGTCTTGCCTCAGAGTAAAAGGCAGGCAGCAATTCCTTGCAATCCTTTCCAGAGGGTTTCTGAGTATCTCCATGGAAGTTTCCTCAGGATGTCTCAGGAGCAAGCAAGGGATGTCCCCGTACATACAAACTGTTCTGCATGTCTCCCCTCAGCCCTCCACCTCCACCCAGTGCCACAGGGGAATGGAAAGCAGATAACTCTTAACTTTTGTCTGTCCTACTTCTGCCTCTTCTCATACAAGTAAAAGCATGACATTGGTATCTGTGCCTGAATAACTTTGGGATGAGGTGGGTGCTATTCTCAAACTGAAACTTTGTAAGGGAAAAGTAAATGCCCACAGTTCCCTGAAGTCCCTGCCATTTATCAGGCTCATCCCATGGTTCGTTCATGGGACTGTGGGGGAGTCTTGAACAAGTTCTCATTCATGGTATGGCTTGGCTTGAATCTTCTGCTATATCTCTCCCTCTTTCCCCCACCCCACTGTTCATAGCAGGAACCCTCATCTTGGGCTCCTCTGAGATATCTGTAGCGGTCTGCAAGGTCAGGGTAGGGTCTATGCCAAGTAAAGCATGCAGCTTACTATAAGAGTGGTAGGTCTGGTGCTTAGCACCAGGTCCATTGTTCTGTGGCTTGCCTGGTGCAGTTTTTTCATTTTCATTTGGCACTGCTGCTGATCCATATCAAACCCTTTGCCTGCATCCCCCATTCAATCTTCCCATAGATGCCCACATTTCTATGGCTGGTCCATAACTGTGCCTACACTTCCTCATCTTCCCACAGGCCTCGGAGATCCAATACTTCGTGTGTACCTAAAGCCAGAGCACATCTAGATGCTGGAACAGGCATGGTAGGTTGGACAGTTGCATACAACTAGGGAAAGCTGGTAGCTGTGCTTGCCAATCTGGGCAATCAGGAAAAGGCATTTAAAAATAGCTTATTCAGAAATGGGATTTTTAAAGGGGGGGGTAACCTTCAACCTCCATGATCCCTTGGCAGTAGAGTTGACAACTGTGATCAGACCTGACACTATTTCAGAGAATGGGGCATTGTGGGACATCTGCTGGAGGAGTGCTAAGGTCAGTGCTAGTCATGCAGCATGAACACTAGCACTGTGACAACCTCAGTAGGTCACCCATGGCTCTGTTGTCATTTACTTTGTCACAATAATGGGACCCATTCCTCAGCCAGAGACAAAGTCATATATACAGTAGACACATGTTCAAAAGAGGGAGAGGAGGGAAGTGATGCAAGGCAACTTACCTTGTCTGTACTTGCAGTGTTGAATCCACTTTAGTGTCATAACAAGGCAGACTTGCAGAAACTAGGCCATTGTAGACTCACAATGCAGTCAAGGCAAATTTGTAATCCTAACTGATGGATCCTTTGCTAGCCTACCACCAATGGGGAGCTTGCTGATGAATGCTAAGAATCTCTAAGCACAAGAACTACAAGTTTTTCTGTAATTAGTCAGTACTGAAAGAAGTGGTTTCTTTTTCTCAGCTATAATTCCTAGACAATCCTGAGATCTTTACTTTTTCTTAAAGGGGAAGGAGATGAAAAATATTGTTCATTTTTTTAAGGTTAAGATTCTGTCATGAGAATATTTTCTAAAAGTCAGGAACAGATCACACTCAATAAACAAAAGTTCATGGAAGCCAGCAAGTTTTACTGAAAATATGTGAAGGCAGGGCTGGATTAATGCTGCAGCTATAGGGGCTAAAGCCTTGGGCCCTAGCCTAAAAGGAGGCCCCAGCCCTAAGCCCCTGCCTGATCCACCCCTGCTGCCCCTCTCAACCCCAGCTGGTGTTAGGGGGCCACTGAGACTGCCCCTCCCCTGCCAACACTGGGGAGGGCAGGGCCCTGGGATGAGAGGCTGGGCTCCATTTTTCCAGCTTGTCCCTGGACTGGCTGGTCCACCCCATGGGTGCAGCAGCGCCTGTTTGCTCTGCTCCATGGCAGGTGGCAGCCAGCATTCTGTACAGCCTCTGCTCTGGTGCAGCTTTCCAGGGCCCATGACCCTGCCGGCTGCACTGGAGGCCACCCTGCATGTCAGCTGGCTCTGCCTCAGGGCCAAGGCGGAAGTGCCCTCTGGTCCCAGGGTCCCCCCAGCAATAGCTTGAGAGCAGGCCACCACGGTAGGCGGTCGGGGCCCTATGATGGTGGGCAGCCTGAGGCTGATTAATCCAGCCCTGCTTGGGGAAGAGGGGACTGAAAAAAGTATTGCTGGGATGCTCCAGCCTCAGCTGTTGCTCCAGCACTAGGGGCACTGAGCCAATCCTGGCCACTGCTTTGGCAGGCCCACTGATCACATGTTTCAGAAGCTGCAGCTGTGGCAGCCTTGTGGAGCCCAGCTGCTCCAGCTTTGCCCCACAAGAAGTCCCAGAGGTCCTAAAAAGACACAGAATCCGTGACCTCCATGACAGAACCATAGCCTTATTTATAGCATAGGATCATGTTCTCTCTACATGGTGTTAGTTCCAGTTTAAAAGTTCCAGAGGAACACACATGACTTATTTCTTGGGGACGGCTTCCAGGCTGGGGAATACCATACTGTGACTCCAAAAAGAGAAGCAGCCACAGAAATTAAGAGAGACCTGTGAGCCTCAGCCTCAGTTGACAGTTACACTCTGAAATCACTCTGTCCCATCTGCTGTTGAAGACCTTTTTTTACATGCTTCTGCAATAAAGCATTTAGTTTGTTTTTTGACTTGAATAGCTCTCATGTTGCTGTCATGACACTAATATATTCAAGTATATTTCATATGTTGGTTTATTTAAAGTCTTATTGGCCATGTAGCCTATGTGTCCATTCTATGGTATTCGGCCTGCACTGTAGGAGCAGATAAATTGTTCTGTTAAGAAATATCTGTGGGTATGTTTTATGTACATTAAAGATTGTTACATGCTTTGAGACTGACTGAAGAAATGCACTAAATAAAAGCTAGGCATTACCTACTAGGAAAAGGCTAAAGAGATGGTGTTTTATAATTCCTAGGTGGCTCTGTGTTCCAGTTTCTAATCTCTTTGCTAGATTCAGAATATAAAGATTATAAATTCCTGTCAGAAGCTTCCTGAGCTACAATGGTAAACATTTCAGATACCAAAGCTGAGTCTGTGAGCAGTCTTGTCTGGAGTCAGGAACTGGTCCCATTCCACCTGTTAATCTTGACTAGTTCTAGACTTCAAAGCTATGAAAGAGATTTACACTAAACTAAGCTACACATAATGCACATTAAGTAAAGGCTTAGTTTTCATTGCAGCCTCTTTCTTTTATGAGGAATGCAATATGCCGCAGTGGACCTCATATAGGGACAGAGGACTGAAATAATCCACACCGAGTAGCTATTTGCAGGTTTCAGCCGGCTGAATCTCTCTACTGCCTACCTGCAGATGTTGTTAAATAGTAGGCACTCACACAGAAAGGAAACAGGTGTTAAAATTGTTACAGATGTGTGATCTGTATTAAGTGATTCCTTTCCTATGAGTCATTATGATTTCATCTAAGACATGTTAAACAGCCTTTGATAGTTACATAAACTACATACTTTTGTGCCATATGGATGTCAGAGCCACATTCCTGCAAATGAGCAAATTTTTTGATGAGTTTGTTAATACATTATGAAAGCCTGTCTCCTCTGGAATTTTAAGAGGCAACAAACAAGATCATAAAATTTACAGTCGCAGGGTGTAGTCTCACCTAGAGGTTCTGTTGATTGCACTTAGTCATAGAGCTTCAGAAAGAAAAATTCTCTCAGCTGGTGGCAATCTTAATACTTATTTGTCAGGATGAAGTGTTGCTGCTGGGATAAATGACAGTAAGTAAACTGTTATAGTAGCTAGCTAAAGAGCAGCATTACTGTAACCTGAATGCACCATCAGTCTTTTCAGACATGAGATGTATGTGTCAGATAAATGGAGAGGACCCTAAAATAGGAAATGGTAGCTACAGCATGGCTAACAATGTGCAGGAGGAAATTCAAATGGGGATTACTATGCATGTAAGTACATGGGGAATTTATTGAGTTTAACAGGGAGCAGTAGAGCCCCCCACAAATAAGTCTGGCACCTCTTGCTGCACCATTGAAAGATGACATGCAGGACTCTTCTCTGTGGTCTCTGTATACCTACCCTGACTTACAGGAAACCAGAAAGTTATTGCGTTCTCATGATGCCCCAGACAACAATTCTGACACTTCTAAGGAAATCGCACTCTGAGCCCTAGTCTATACTTACACAGCTTTTTGGTGGCAGTCGATGGCAGATACGCAAGGCATGTAAAATGCCTTGCGTATCTGCCAGTGACTTTCTGAGCTGCTGATACATACCAGGGGAAGCTGACAGCAAATACCTTGTGGTCAGCATTCAGCAACTCCAGTTCTGGGGCTGGAGTTCCTGAAGCGATTTCTGGAGTGATTCAGCCAGTTCATACTCACCACTGAACCACGCCTGGAAGATTGCACTGACAGCAATTCTTCTGCTGCCGTCAGTATAGACATCCCCTGAGATTGTCATCAAATGTACAAACAGAAGTGTGAAGATTACTGTTTATTCTTTTTACTTACTTATACTCATCCTTCAATGAGACAGAAGTAAACCTGAGTTTTGTAGAGGGTGCTTGGCACTTGTCCTACTATGTATTGTACTTTGCAGTTAGAAATAAAATCTCTTCTTGAAAAAAACCATGATATTGGGCAAATTTTACTAGCATGCTGGGACCTCTATACATAAACTTTTGTTACTGTGATACTGTAGGACTGAGTTCTGCCCTTTTGTTACCGGTTTAAATTCAGAGTAACTCCTTGGAACCAAAAGTAGAGTAACTAAGGGTAGTATTTCACACTTACAGCAAGTCTCTCCTTAAATGGAGTGTGTAGCCGATATAGAGATTTAAAAAAAAAAAAAAAAATCCACCACCAGAAATGGAGACAAAAATGCGTTGCTTTTGAGCTGAGGGCCCAGTTCTGTTTCTGCTGAAATCGAGTCTTGCTTGCAATAGAAAAGAGACTGGTGGGAAGGCAATACGTTTAAAGGCACAGCTGCATTTTTAACTAGCTGACAAGCTTTGCTCCTATTTGTGACATCCCAGTTTAAAGGATGTAGGGACAAATTAAGGTCCTGGGTGAGCAAGGAGAGACCGCAGCTTCTGCCCTTTACCCATGTCCTACTACTGGCCTCCTGACACAAACCTACTTTTCCAATTAAAACCAAATATCTACACAGGCTATGACAACTCACTGTCTTCAGTGTAGTGAATCCAAAATTGCTGCCAGGTGCAATGGGATTTAACTGCCAGGCGGCAGGACCTTGGAAGCAGAGTTCGATCTACTTTTAAAGTGATGAGGCTCACACTGTGACTGGTCTCTGCACAGCAGGGAAGCACAGAAAGGGTTTGCTAGAGACTAACAAGTCATTTTCTTTTTTTGAAGGGCATGGAAAGCACTTTGCCAGAAGGCTGCTGAATTTCAGCGATGGAGAAAACATCTCCATTGGTTTATTTATGTTGCAAAACATTTCTAGGTGAAGGCACTATACCTGGATGAGATTTAAGTGTGCAACTGAAGACTTGAGGACGTTTGGCACTGCTCAGACCATAGCCCTCAATGGGAGGGAACTCAAGACCTCTCACCATCTAAAACCTCATCTTATTTTCATTTCTGCAAGGCTCTTTGGGGCTAGATACTGTGGTTTAAGTTGCACAATGTGGACTTAGACCATCCTGGAATGGCACAGAATTACCTCCCATCAGGGTAGTTCCCCATTAGTGGAGGAGCTGGCTCCTGCACCCTTTTCCCCATCCACAGAGTAAGAGGAGAATGGAGAAGAGATACATTCAGTTCTTCAGTGGCCTAATGTCTGAAGGACATTATGTCAGTGGTATAATTTAGCAGTTCTGACTGTGGCAAAGACAGGTGACATGGGCTTAAAAGGAGCCACAACCCATTTCCTGCATCTCCTCCCTATCCACTCCTATGCCTCTGAGTAGAGCTGCTCAAACTCGATGAAAAATCTAGCACTTCAATTTCCTGGACTATTTTTTACAAAGACCCCCCCCCCCCTTTGTAACCTGCTAGGGTGGGCTCAAATTCATTTACTTGCCGCTCTCCAGTGCCTAACAGAGATAAACACCTGCAGCAAGCAGCTGGAAAGCCAGGATCCAGTCTGTTCAGGACTCACAGCCAAGACTGCTCAGAGTTCCCAGCCCACATTAAACTACTACTCAGCATAAACATAACAATGAACTTTATTAACTAACTAAACAGACCTTATCCTAAGAAACCATAATAAATTTAAACAAAACAGTAAGAAACCCAGGAGTCCCAAAGTTCAGGTGGAGTCACTCTTATCTCAGTTGTACTCTCTAAGTCCTTGAGGCTTAAATGCAAAACAGAAGCAGCAATCCTCATCTTCTCTAGCTGCAGGAATCTTCAGGTGAATGCCATGCAGTCCTTTCTTCCTCCTGTGTAGCCAGCACCACACAATCAGGTCACTGGCCATCCAACTCTCAGTTCTGCTGCCAACAACTTGCCTGCAAAACAGTCCAAAGCAGGGAGAAAACATCCTGCAGTCCACTCCTGCTCAGCTCTTTTCATTCAGCATCCCTGAGCACATGGACGCTGCAGCCCTCTCTGTTTGCTCCTTTCCAGGCTGCTCCTCTCAGGCTTCTTCCTGGGCATATAACTCCAGCATAACAATAAAACTTGTGGAGCATGCTCAATGTGCTACCACACCCTTTTACCAGAAGATTCTGATTTCCGGGCTGCAAAATCTGCCCAGCAAGGTAACCCAGCCATAAGGGATCCCTGAAAGAGATTGCACCTTCTTAGGCATATGGGTTACACCTTCACTCACCCAGGACTTTAATTTGTCCCTACATCCTTTAAATGGGTATGTCAAAGATAGGAGCAAAGCTTGCAAGCTATGTTAAAAATGCAGCTGTGCCTAGGGGAGACAGCATGAGGTGCAAGGTGTTAGAGAAATTGTTCGTTCCCTGCTCTGGTTAATTAAGGAGCCGGACAACAGGAGGAAAAGTCACAGGTTTATTGGCACCAAGAGCTTCTGGGTGCTGCCGGCCCCTAGGGACCATTTTTTATGGTATTTATACACACACACAAACAACTTACAGGATTACATCAAAGGTTCCAAATAAGGCTGATAATATGCTTCAAAGCTGCATATTACTGGTTAAAGGGGCTCATACGGTACTACCATATAGGGCTTAGGGCAAGGAAAAACAGGAAAGACCATAAGATTGGTATTTCAGCTGTTGTTCCTGCTTTTCTAGCTGACCAGCTGAAATTGCTAAATATTATCAAAATGCTTTTGCTTGAGCCAAGGTCACTAGGATGGCTGCACTAGGGCTAAGGCAATTAAAATGGCTTGCTCCGGTTTGTTTCAGAAATGCTATCATATAGCATTTTTCCCCTCACAAAGCCAAGAACAACATCCAAAGATGGGGTGGGTTCTGAGTTATTACAGACAATTGTTTAAGAGCAGGTTAGACAAGCACCTGTCAGAGATAATTTAAGAGGGTACTTGGTCCTGCCATGAGTTCAGGAGACTGGACTTGATGACCCCTCATGGTCCCTTCCAGCTTCTATGATTCTATGAATTTTTTCTTGGATGACTGGCTGGTGAAACTTGCCAACATGCTCAGCATTTAACTGATTGTCATATTTGGGTCCTGTTGAATTTTCTTCTGGGGTAGTATATTGGCTAGAACTCTGGATTTCTTTGCCTTCCTCTAGCGTGGGGCATGGCACACTTGCTGGTGGACTCTCTATAAAGTCTTTAAATCAGGATTATAATAATTCAATCATAGGTTAGAGATTTATTACAGGAGTGGGTGGGTGAGGTTTTGTAGTCTGCATTGTGCGGGAGGTCAGACTAGATTATGATATTGGTCCCTTCTGATCTTAGAGTCTATGGCTGTATTCACACAGCACTTTTGTTTTGGAACAGCCTCGTTGTTTCGAAACAAAAAAAAAACATGTTCACACGACGCACCATTGTTTCGAAACAACGGGAACCCATTGTTTTGAAACAAGTTAAACCCCATTTGGGGGCGAAACAACCTTGTTTTGAAACCCTTGTTTCGAAACAACTCGTGTGAACATGTTGTTTCGGAACAAGGTGTTCCGAAACAACAGGTCAAGGGCTGCCCCCTCAGCACCCTGGCCAGGGAACACTCAGCACCCTGGCCAGGGTGCTGAGGGGTGTCCCCTGGCCAGCGCCTGCA